>CAUYQV010190537.1:0-12398 GCA_963574575.1 Galagoides demidoff | reverse complement strand
TCTCCATATGGTTTTCCAAAAGGGACGTATTAGTTTGCATTCCCACCAGCAGTGCAGTAGTGTTCCCTTTTCTCCACAACCCCGCCAGCATCTGTGATTTTGGGATTTTGTGATATGGGCTAATCTAACTGGCATTAGATGATATCACAGAGTGGTTTTGATTTGCATTTCTCTGATGATTAAGGATGGTGAGTATTTTTTCATATGTCTGTAGGCCATGCGTCTGTCTTCTTCAGAGAAGTTTCTCATTTCAGTAATTTTAATGAACAATCTTTGTTTCCATGTCCAACATACCTGGGAAGTTAGTATATTTCCTTCTAATTGTGGATGTCAATGGTTGACGTCCAAAAGATGACTATAGGAAGTATCCCTCGGAGCCCACATATTAGTTCCTATCCTTGCTTTGTGCTGCATGGCTGCCACATCTGTTCCCCTGCCCTTTCTTTTTATAGCACAACATGAGAACAGTATAAGGGATCCTTAGGGAAAATACCCAAATGTGTTGAATAAAATTGATTAAAAACACAAATGAACGATACCAGCTCCATCTCTCCCTCCCCCCTTGCTCCTCAACCCCAACCTCTTATCTCTTTCATTTTAATGGAAGATCTTTAAGGCAGTAAAGAAAGCATCTAGTGCCTGAAACCAGGTATGCAGGTAAAGACGTCCCAAAGAGGAGAGAAAGCTACTGAAAATGAGCTGGCCACACCAGCACCAGTTCTGGCCTGCTTCACAATTTCTCTCAAACCTGGCAGAGTTAATCACATTTCTCTCTCAATACAGCTTTCCTTTCTATGTTGAACTGGGGCCTGAAACACTTGAGAAAAGTGAATTTACTTATAAAAGATAAAGGCAGCAGCTCTCCTATATTTCAACACCATTAATTCACATTTCAAAAACAGGTGGTAGTTACTGACTATAGTAACCTCTCCTTTTCTTGCCAAATATAAATTCTGAATTCAGCAGTCAAATTTATAGGAAAAACATGAACCACATTTTCTTCTGCACTTGAAAGATTTATTACATAAATGGGGAATCTTTTCTGTTATAGTTAAATCCATAAATATCCAGATGTTGTAGAATTCTAAGATTGATGTTATGACTTTCAAATCAGGAGCTTCTGGTGTTATTTCTTATGGAAGTGTTAATGCACTTTTTTCTTTTGCATTTTTTGTCACTGTCTATTGAAGCATGAAGAAAAAATATTGAGATTTATTTTTCAGTCTGAACACAAGAAAAAAGAGGCTAATGTATCATAAGCTACTGAATTTACATCTCTATACTAGATCTTGATATCACAAAGGGTTCTTAAGAAAACCATGATGATTTTAAAATGTTTTTTTAATGAAGGTTTCTATAGACACTCCGGATAGCCCACTGGTGTAAACAGACTCAAAGAGGAAATTCGTTCTTGGTGCTAAAAATGAGATCAGACAAGCATCAGAGACCACAGTACAGCTTTTCATGTTTGTGTGGATGAAAGAAACAGAAAAAAAAAAAAAACATAACATCTAAAGCTTGTTGTTTATCATTAAGGCAAAGTCTTCCCCCGTCCCCAGTTATTTCTTATGGTTTTGGTGCCCATAGATATCTAGAAGGTAACACTAAAAAATCCTCTTTTCCTGCCCCACTCCCAGAGATCCTGCCTCAATAATTCCGTAGCTGTGACTGATTCATTATTCCCAAAGGTCCCAGATAACCTTGACTCAGAGGATCCCTGGACCAAATCAATAACACATCACATGCATAGCAAAAATTTGATACTTAAGTGTTGTGGTTATGGTCTGGGAAAAGATAGGGAAAAGGAAACACCCTTTGTTGATCTTACCAAGGTCTTCCCTGAGTGTCAGCACAGATGACACATTCTGTACTGCAGACAGAGTGAGAGGTGCTCAGCTTTGAAGATTTCTCTCTTCTGGCCACAGGGACAGAGATGGCATGGGCACTGGCAGGGAGTGGGAGGAGGGGGGTCCATCATTGATGATGGCAACTGTGAAGTGAAACTCATCTCTTCATCCTCTGTCACTCCAGTAAGCAGCACAAGCTGCTTTATTTGGTGGCGATGCTTACAATGGCACAAAAATCCATTTATTTGTTTGTTTGATTATTTTTGAGGCAGAGAGACAGAATCTCACTCTGGGTAGAACTCCATGGGAACATCGTAGCTCACAGCAGCCTAAAATGGTTGGGTTCAAGCAATCCTCTTGCCTCGGCTTCCCAAGTAGCTGGGACTACAGGCATGGGCCTGGCTAATTTTTCTAATTTTACTAGGGATTACGTCTCACTCTTGCTCAGGCTAGTCTTGAACTTCTGAGCCCAGTCCACATGTTTTGGCCTCTGAGAGTTCTAGGATTACAGGTCAGAACCATATCTGATACAAGATGCCTCCAAAGTACAAAGAACAAGGTCTCAAGTCCTAAGAATTTTAACATTATGTAATTCAGTTTCCTGAAAGTAATTCTGAAATGAATTAATTTCTGCATATCAAACAATCAGGGTGGTTATCAACATTGGGCTTAAGGCTGTTACTCCTGCAGGCCCTTGGGCTCTCTACATGATGGAAATTAATGATACTACCTCATAGATGCAGCAGTCCTGAGCAAGATCTAGTGGGTCTTATACTCAGCACAAAGGAGGCCGCAAAGAAAAAAATACTTAAACTGCTTCCCCAGGGTGAATTAGGGGAAAGTTTTACAGGGGAGTAGGTAGGAAAGGAGTGCATAGAGGTGGGGATTTTTCTTGCCCCTGTGTAGTTCTGTAGTTTTCTTGCCCCTGTGTAGTTCTTCTTCATGCATTCCATGTCTTATTAGCATGTTAAATCTCTACCCATAGGTGTAATTTTCAGCATTAAATTGAGATTATAATATGAGAAAGACTAGGGTAACGTCAAAATAGGAGTCATTTCTGGCTGGATGTAGTTGGATCCAGATAGGTCTGGTTTTGGTTTTTGCCTCTTTAGCTTGTGTCAGTATCTTGTTCCAATGATCTTGAAAAGCATCACTCACAAGACAGATGGTTAGGCCGCCTCTTCTCTGGGTATGGGATGAATTCCAGCAGCCAGGAAGCCATTTGAATTAGGCCGGGTCATGCTGTCCATGCTGCCTCACTTTGTCTGATGTGAGGCCCAAGTCCTATTCCCACTTACTTACAAGACAGCAAGATCAACTTTCCTGGAGACATTAAAACATCGGAGACACACTTGCTAGTAGACCCTAAGGTTCAGTTTACAGACCTCTACTTGCTGCTCAGATAATGACTATGCCTAGAAGAAGATTTTGCTTTTCTAGTTTTCCTTCTCTCTGGCTTCCTTTGGCCATCTCTGTCCCAGACGTCTCCACTTCTAACCTGTCCATGAAGATAGTCCAACACCTGAAATAGGCAAGTGGATAGAGAACCACAAAACCAGAATTTCTTTGTCTAGGTTGTTTCTTCTTAGACAGAAACAACAGAAATAATTTTTTTCCCAGAATGCAATGCAATGCAGGGACAAGACGAACAGCACAATCAATTGATGGCACTTCTGGCTTTGAGTTCCTTATTTAGGGTAAATGTGAAAAGGTTTTTCTATGAGAAAAATTTGAGGGAAGATCATCTTCAAGTCATGGCTGGGATATTACATATTTACAGATATTAAAGAATTCACAAAGTTCCTATTCAGCAGAGTAAAAAGATGACAACAGTGGTAACTGTCTAAAAGCTGGGTGCCGCTATGCAGAAGAAAGGTAAGGAGTAGTTGGTGAAGATTTTGCTTTATGGTGATTGAGTGGACCCTTCAGTCCTCCTTCCTTACAGTTTGATTTCCTGGATGAAAGCAGATACATAAATAGTGAAATCACAACAATTATATTAATTAATTAATACAATAATGTGTGTTGGATACTTATCATAAACCAAGCATTTTTTTAAGCACTGCAATACCAGAGAAGAAAGAAAGAAATGTAAGAAATGCATGCTTCTGTGAAATATAGATCCTGGTATAAAATTACAGGTAAATGAATATATTATATGAGAATGTGATAAGTGCAAAAATAGAGCAGAGTTAAGGAGGATCCATTCACTAATAACTGTTTTTGATGATATCATGGGTGTCGATACTGTGTTAGATGTAAGAAATCTAAGTGTGTCCAAAACAGAGTCCTGCCTCTAAAGAAGTTGAGAACAGTGGATTGGGTCCAAATTCGGCAACATTGGGTTTAATTAGACCTAGGTTTTCTTATGAATGTGACAAAGGCAGAGACAAACAAGGAAGAAAACTGTCTGTATCTAGGAGTGATCATAATGATGGGCCATGGATTTTAATTTGTGCAAAGAGGAAAATAAGAAGCATGAGAGAGAGAGAGAGAAAAGGTAGTGAAATTGGTGTGTTGGAAGAGTCGACGTAATTGAAGGATCTTTGGAGTGGATGTGATTAAATGTTCAGGACCCTTAGGAAGTTCGGAGGGTGATGGTTTAAAGTTGAAATTACACATGTGTGTTGTGGGAATGACAATAGATAGAATATGATGAGAGTGAGGGACTGAATCAGGATGGAAGATAAGATCATTAGAGGATAAGGAGTCAAGGAAATGAAACCCAGACATTGAAATAGTAGAATAATAATACAATTGCTCCTGGGTGGGAATAAAGAAACCACCAAGAATCATGACTGGAATAGTTTCAAGGAAGAGTAAACCAGGTGCTAAAAGGTTCAAAGACAGAGAATGAGGTGCCTGGAGGTCTATTGATTATGTAGAAAGCATGACAAGTGAAGGGTATAGAATCGAACAGCATTTGATGGAGCTAGAGATTGTTAGCAAGGATGGAGGGAAAATGGTTTGGAAGTCCCATTGAAAAGATGAGAAGTAAGGACAGGAACCATATCAAGACCTACAAATAGGCCAGGTATGGTGGCTCACGTCTGTAATCCTAGCACTCTAGGAGGCCAAAAAGAGTGGATTGCCTGAGCTCACAGGTTCAAGACAAGCCTGAGCAAAACTGAGACCCTGTCTCAAAAGAAAGATAGCCAAGCTTGTGGCAGGTGCATGTAGTCCCAGATACTTAGGAGGCCAAGGCAAGAGGACCAGTTGAGCCAAAGAGTTTGAGGTTGCTGTGAGCTATGATGCCATAGCACTTTACCAAGGGTGATAGTAGAGACTATCAAAAAGTGAGACTCTGACTCTAAAACAAACAAGAAAAACCCTACTAATACTTGGAGTAAGAATCTGACAGCCTCCATTTCAGAGGGAGTGAGAAGAAGCAGGGGGTTAAATAATAGCTACATTCTTTCTGGAACAGAGAAGAGAATGCCTGGTGAAATGGATAAAGATACCGAGAAATGGATAAAGATACAGAGAGTGTAGATGAAGACAGATTGCATTTCAGAGTGCAAGTGGAAGAACTTGGAGGAAGGGAGAGTTGAAAGATGTGTCATTGGCTGGTATCAGGAAGTGCCTTATGAGGATGTGAGAATAGTGTGGAGAGGTAGGTGTCCTAGGAGATTCTCGTGTGTTCACCTGGAAAATGCTTCAGTTTTTCTCAACTTTTTCTGCTAATCCAGAGATTCTACAACCTTAGTGTGAATTGGGCTCCGTTGTAGGACTTATGTAAACACAGATTTCTGGCACATTCCTCTAGAATTTCTAATTCAGTGGGTCTGAGGTGGTACATAAGAATTTACATCGCCAAAAACGTACCCAGGTCATGTTAATGTTGCTGGTTCAGGAACGGTACTTTGAGAACCACTGTCCCATCTCCTTCTCAAAGATTTACCTATCCCACCTGGCTAAGATAGTCGCACACTCTCACAGAACGCTGTATTCTTCCTTCAGAGCACTTCATATTCAGTATATATTTATTTACTGTTTGTACACAATACATACATACTGCAAATAATTTACACAATAGACCAGTACACAGGAAATAAGCATTTCTCTCCATTCCCATTCCCTCTTCCAGCTATCACATTTACACATCAGTCTCTTCTCTCTCTCTCTCTCTCTCTCTCTCCCCTCCAAGTATGTGAATACATAAATGCATGCCATGCCCCCCGCTCCCCACAGGGGAGGATGTGGGAATAGTAGCTTTGGAATTCCCAATAATTAAGTTAAATCAAAATCATTATTTGAAAAGTTAGGTTAATATCTATACTGACAGAAATTATAACCTTGCTTATTTACTCCTATGTAATTGTTACATAATAGATATATATAGTCTGTACATATATTACACATACACACAGATTAAAAATAACTTCTTTCTTTAAATTTATGATAAAGGAAAATAAGCTGTATGTAGATTTCCACTGAAGTGCACATTTTGTTCTCATAGGCAAAGATAATAGAAATAAACTAGCCATAATCCTCTCACCCTTTGCTTAAACTGTTATCTGTAAATGGTGAAAAAGACCCAGCTGATATTTACCCATAAGCACTGAGTGAAGATAGGACTCCAGGCATTTCAGACAACTGATAGGACCCTCCTTCAGGATAAAAAATCTTAATTTTAGTCGGCAATGAATTTGGGAGAAAATAAAGAATATATGGATTTTTTAGAGGAATTCAGGCTTCACCAGGATGCCTCCAATTCTGCAGAATAGGGGCCAATCATGAAAGAATAAATGAGGAAATAATTAAATTTCTTGATCTGCCTCTTATGGAACCAACCATAGAAGTTTGCTATGAATCAGCAAGAGAATTTGGGGTTTTACCTATTTCTGCTAAAAAGGTAGAAATAAATGCATTAGTCTTGTACTATATCAAGGTGTCCCAAATGGCTATTTATTGGAAATTTTCTGTGCAGGTACATTCTACCTGCTTTTTAATCTCAATTTTTCAAGAAATAAATGTGAATATTTGATACAGCATTTGTACAAATGAAGACACCCATTCTATACTCAAAAAAAAAGAACCATGAAATTTATCAGATTTTTAGAGGTGTCAGCCAAAAACTTTCCAAGTGTATATGCATCACATATTTGTGCTTCTGTTAATATAAAAATTTTCTCTAAAAGTTTAGACACAAAGGGTCGTCTCTTAGGAAGCAGCACTAAACACTGAGTTGTGATAAGACTATAGCATGATCTGAAATTTCCCCAAATGTGTATCACCTTTTAATTAGTCTCTCCCATAATAACATGATCCTGAATTGAAATTCTTATAATACTTTGACCTAGAGGAAAAACATTTCAATATAACCTCTGCCACTAGCAAATTAGGACACGCTTTGTGCCCCTCTTACATAAAGGTTAGGATAATGGGTCCTAGAATCAGATTGGCTCAAATCCTAACTTTCCCATTTACTTGGGTCACAGAAAATTGAAATTATTCATAATAGTTTAAATTAATCTGTCAGAGTTACTTTGTTTGAACACATGCAGTTTTAAAGGAGGATGTGACTTCTATGCTTCTAATTTTAAAATAGTCTTTACAGATAATAATGACTTATTTAGTTACAGCTCAATCATATATATAGTGAGTTAATTTTCAGAAGTTTTATGGATTAAAAATCCACCCAATTAGAAGCCATAATTCATAGCTTTGAGTAACCCATTTAACAAATGTAGTTTTCTTTATAAAATATTTTTAATTTTAATGACAGAAGTGTTCTTTAAACTACTTAAACTAAGCTTTAAAATGCAAAAATTTATTTTCTCTTTTCATAAGAAAACTTGTATAAAACCTTAAATTTTTAATAAGACAAAATAAGTATATTATTAAAATAATTCCTGTGGTACTTTTATGTAAATATTCACTGACTTTTCCCCTATGTGTTTAAATAAGCAATACAGGCTAATTGAGTATTTGTGTCCTGGAAGCAAGTGTGTCAAAATTTTCTCTTTGTTTTAAATAGATAAGCTATAGCCATACAGCTTATAGCAGCAAGTAAATTTCCTGGCCAAGACTGAATTTAAAAGTGAATAGTTAATAATTTTCGGTTTCCTTATTAGCAATGTAACCATACACAAGTCATTTAAATTTTCTACTCCTCAATACCCTCTTCCCTTACTCTAAAATGGAGATACTAGTAGTAGTAATACCATGGTGTTATTTAAAGAATTAAATAAGAAATCATCTCTCGGTAGCACTTAGTTCAGTGTTTTGCACAAAATCCCCAGTAAAAATTTGCTTTATTTGTTAATTATTCTAGGATATAAAAGAGCTATAAGAGAGGATGCTTGAAATTAAAGCATTTAATAAATTGAGAAATAATACAAAATGTAATTAAACAAGGAATAAAGTATAATATCGCAGAAAGAAAAAGTATACTGAAAAATATAAAATCTGGAGTACCAGTACAACTACAGCTGTTAATTATGTGAAATTAGATATGCCTAACTGGTCTTCATCCCAGTGTGCTTTTAATAAAAGGGAGTGAAACTGGATATTCTACAATGTTCTTGCTAGTTCTAAAATTTAACATGTCTCAGGGAGCATATGATATGTTCCAAATATGTTATATAGACACTTATATACATGATCAGAATAAGAAAAAATAATCTACATTTGCAGGGATGAAATTAGAATTTCCTATCATTGTGTATCCTATCTTCTAGTTCCTAGACTATTCCTACAAGATATTCCATGGAAAATGTTCTTGACTTTGTCTCTTTTAGAACTCCATGAAGCACTTTAATATATAAAAGCTCAGAAAAATTTTAAAAAAAAGAAAGCCCCAAACTTTTCAACTGGGTCTAAAGAACAAGATCTAGAAATCAGGTGTAATGGCTCATACTTGTAACCCCAGATCTTTGGGAGGCTGAACTGAAGGATAGACTGAGGTCAGACGTTTGAGACAAGCCTGGGCATTATAGTGAGACCTCATTTCTACAAAAAGTAAAAACAAAATTAGCTGGGTATGATGGTACACACCTGCTGTAGTCCCAGCTACTTAGTAAACTGAGGCAAAAGGGTCACGTGAGCCCAGGAATTTGAGGTTGCGGTGAGCTGTAATCCCATCACTGCTGTCTAGACTTTAGCCTAGAGAACAGATGCAATATCCTGTCTCAAAAGAAGAAAGAGAGGAAGGAAGGAAGGAAGGAAGGAAGGAAGGAAGGAAGGAAGGAAGGAAGGAAGGAAAGAAGGAAGGAAGGAAGGAAAGGAGGGAAGGGGGAAGGCAAGAGTATAGGAGCCAGATAAGGTAGGACTTGACTAAGGAAAGACAATCAGGAAACAGATTCAAAGCAAAAGTGAGTCAGGGAACCTGGGGAGGAAGAATTTGAAAGAAAGAGAACAACATTCTTCATAAGTCCTTAATAAAAGCCGTTAAAATGTCCCCAAATGTCCTTAATAAAAACAAACCTAACAGTGCAGATGTTCATATCTAATAATTAACACCCTGAAACACTCCACCTAAGAAAAGGTGTTAACAATACCCCCAAGAGAGGCTGATCACATCTCTTTGATGTTTGCCTGGCCTTTTTGTCTTTTATTTTAAATTTGGCTGGCAGCAAGATACAAACAAAAAAGATGGAGGGCCCTGAAGAATACTTTCATTTTAGAAGATATTTATATAGTCTGGCATCAGGATTGGACACATGTTCACTGTCAGTAACTTTGAAAGGTGGTGACAGTCTTGAAACATAATGAATACCTTGTCAATCAGGGCTTCAAAGTACAGAGCAGCCTGAAACACTTCAGGTAAGACAGATAAAATGCCACTGAACTTGTGAAAACAGGTTTGCCTTTAGAAGATAAATCATGAGAAAAACAAGCTGGTCTCTATCCAAGGGGTTCCTGTTAACCAGAACTCAAAAGAATTGTTTAAACAACTGTTGACCTGTATTTTAAAGCCTGGTGGTGAGTCCATCTTACATTTCTACAGAGAATAATTTTCCTTTTAAAGGGGAGTTCTTGTGAGATTTATTAGATTATGTTGTTTACTGAAAACATGAGTACGCATTTTAATATTGAAAACCTCTCAAATGCATAATAAGTGAAAAATATTGTCAAATTTTCAGCATCATTACTGAAAATGAATAGTGTTTATCCATTTGGGAATAAAATTTAGGTTAAATTTCTATGGACTCCTGTAGCATACAGGGATTGCTCATTTAGGCTATTGACCTGATCTCATACTCGTCCAGTATGCCTTTCACTGGTGTATACACCAAAGCCACCTAAGGGATGTTTCATCGCACTTATTAGGAACTCTGCACTCTTCCTCAAAGATCCCTTTAAACCCCTGCATCATTGCCTCACCCAGTGATGAGGTGATCCCATAGTGGAATGGTCTCCTTCTCAGACAGAAGGAATGCAACTCTAAATGTTACACAAATCTTTCTGTTTGTGGGATGTGTTTTGTACATATCAAGACATTCATGTTCTCCCTTAATCTCTCCCCAAACCATTAACCCTTTTCAAACATCTGTAATTCAATGGAATTCTCACCCTCTCAGTTAAACCCCCCCATCTCTAATTTTGACATCCCCTTGCCCCTAAGGCAATATTTCTTAAGGTGTGGTCTAGTCCTGTACATCAGACTTGGTAATTGCTAATCTAAATGCAGATTCCTAGATGCACCACAAGTCTCAAACTTATTGCATATTCACTCAAGTCTCAGGTGTTTGGATTCAACTCCTCACATCCTCACTCCCACCTCATTCTATTGACAGCAACAGTTATTAAGAGCATTTTAACAACATCAGAGAGACTGCTGAGTATGGTCAATTCCAAGGAGATTGATTTAACTGAAAATAAGACATGAAAGTAGAGAAATCCATAGTTCAGAACTCATGTTTTCAATGAAGTAAAATGGAAACAGGATCCTTTCTCTTGCAGTGTTGTTGAATGTGCTACCTGTAGATAAAGGTGAAATGAGGACAAAACAGTGACACAATAGTGTCACAAAGGAAAGAAAAACATGGTAATGGAACTATAGCACAATAACTTTAACAAGGACAAATGATCTAAGTCTAATATTTGAAATATCTATTTCATGTCATATTTTTTACCTTCATGTTCATGCTATATTGAATAAATGTATCTTTTACTCACATACATATGGTGTCTCTGTGTTCAGCCAGTTCAGTGAACAAAAGTTGAAACTATTCACCAAGATAGATTACAACTCAGCTTCAGCTCTTCCACATAAAAGGACGTGAAACGGGGCTCTTCAACCACTCTACTGCTAATTTTTCTCAATGGTAAAATATGGTTATGAATTATTTTCTGGAGTCACGGCGAGGACTAAAGGTGATTAACATACAAAACACAACCATAGTCCCCCATCACTGTGTGCACGCCGCCACTCCGGCTGCCTCCTGCCACCTGTGGGCAGCATCTTGCCAAAACTGCAGAGAGCCATTCCATAGCTATGAAGGATACCCTTTATGAAAAAATCTATGGTTTTGAACTAGAAAATAGAAGGTAAGGTGAGATAATGACTCCTTTTCTTATAAGGATATTAAATATACTGCAAATAAATGTGATGGCAACAAAATTATGCCTATTAGTGTCCTCAGGGGCATGTGTGTGTGGATATATTCATATGTGATGTCTCTTTAACTTGTGCTTTATGTGTGCGTGTGTATTTACATCATATGTATGTAATTAACACATTTGCGTGTAAATGTCTCCTTCACTTGCACTACAATGGTGGCCTCTTTATTTGTGTGCAATTTTAAATTGTACACTATTTTAAATTGCACACAAACTTTATGACCACCTGTATATTCCAGCATCACAATTAGAGCTTAGATTGAATATTTTAATTGAACTAAGAACTCTTCTGGACTCTTTCTGAGATTCAGTGTATAAAGATATAGCAAGAAAAGCTGGGGGGTTTAGGACATACTACTACATTACCCAATTTCAAACTCAACCAGGCAGTGGTATTTTATGATTTATGTCATATTTATCCACTTAATACATGGAAGTAACAGTTTTTCCTTCTGCTAAATTATGGGAAAGGCAATTTTTTTCTGTGACCCCAAAACTCCAGGTTTGGCTAGAAATTATAGAGTGATACACCATCTAGAAATATGGATGAGACCAATTTAATTCTGTAATCACCTATCAAAATCAATTCTCTGCTTGTTAGGTGTGTTTGTTATTTCTGCAAGTTGAGCAGACCCAAGACCCACAAAGAAGAGGATACAATAGTCCCTTTTCCAGCTTAAAAGTGAGGAGTCCTTACTCCATTGCTTTCAGCTTTGCTTTGAAAAGCTCCCAATTTCTTTTTGACTTGTGTCAATTCACTCTTCTGTTCCCTAACACTTTCCCTCAGGTTCTTACGTCTAGTTGCTCACACCATTCAATTAACTCCTTATTATTCACCAGTGCTTTCTTAAACACAATTCACTGCCCAAATGCCAATGGTCATTACCTCTGTATACTGATGCCAGATAAAATAATGTCTAAAAATAGCCAAGTGGACATGATTCGCTAAAGTTAAATGTATTCTTCTCATTTTAGTGTCAATTT
>CAUYQV010190531.1:0-76997 GCA_963574575.1 Galagoides demidoff | reverse complement strand
GCTTTCACCCCTGAACTCTCCCCCATTCCATGTTTTCCACCACCAACTCCCCCTATTTACACTGTCTAGGCTAAAGAGAAAGCTTGAATTTATAATCATGACTTTATCTTAGTGTATAATGCTATTTCCTGTTTTTTTTTTTTTTTTTTTTTTTTTTTTTTTTTTTTAGTTTTGCATTGACATTGATGAAGATGTGTCAAATGTCTTAAATATATTGGGGCTGAAAAACATTTTGTGTTGAATCAAATTTCAGACTCATTTTGTTAAAAATGTATGAATAATTTTCAGAGAAGGACCATGTATAATTTGGCTCTTTCTTTTCTTCCAGATAGGACCTAGCTTCCGTTTTTTCAAATAGAAAGTGGCTAGTACAATTCAGGTGAATGAATGTGTGTACAGAGAATTCATACTGATTTCTGTATAGTCCAAGCCAAGCAGAATCAGGATAATGAGTCTGTTAGAGGCCAGAGGGTAAAGTGCAATAAACATTGAAAGGGGAATGTGTGGGGGAGAGTCTGCAAGCCAATGGGAAGAATTTTTGATTATCTACTGTTTTAGATCATCTGCCTCACTGCTTCCCTCCATTGGTGTGTATAATTGAGAGCAAGGAATGGATCTTCTGGTTAATTGGTTTTTCTGATTAACCAGTAGTTGACTGCAGAGCTTTCTGCTTTTGAAAAAAGCTCTCCCTAAAATATATCAAATACTTTTTAAAGTGCAATATAATGCCTCACACATATCTTTATGATTAAGGAATTATAAAGAACACTCTTTCATAATAAAGTGGAAAGACAATAATTGGTAATTATTTATTAAAAAATATTAGTCCATACTTAGCACAAAGCTCTGTGAAAGATACAAAAGGAATAAGACCAGTGGAATGGTGCTCAGTGCTCTAGGAGGAATTTATGGAAGAAATAGCACAAATGCTGGAAATTAAAGAATTATTTAGGCTTAGGTTATGGAGTATGGGAGGGGTAGAGATATATTCTAATTGGTACAACACCAAAAGAGTGACACAGCAAGGCATAATGACCAGATTGCATTCAGGGATTGAAGAGCAAGGATTGCAGGTACAGCATGGAGACATAGGGGTATGAGATGATTTCATTAGAAGAGATGCTAGTGAAGTAGGAAACAAATCTAGACAGTTTTTAAGGGGGCTAATTTTGTATGGCTTCAAAGGCTAAAAAAATTGGGCTTTATTTTGCAGGCAATTGAGAGTTGGGAAAGGACTCAATTAGATTTCTGGTTTAAGAGGATCACTCTCACCAGTATGAATGACATGTTTTAAGAGAGAGAGACTAGAGACAAGGAACTAAATGTAAGGCTATTTCACTAACTCAATAAGTCACACATTTGTTAATTCATTCAACAAGTATTGAATGAGCATACATTTGGAAAAGGCACTATTCTGGCCTGGAAGAGAAATGGCAAGTTGAAGGAAGGCTAAGTTACAAAGAGTGAGTGGGAAGATGGGAATACTGAAGAGTGAAATCAAGGATAGGGATGGAATTTCAATGGCATAAAAGTATAACTTAGTTGAATTCCAGATTTACATCTTGAATCATGCAGAAAATTTGAATAAGATGCAGGAATAAGATGTGGGATTCTTTCTCTGGGTTACTTATGGTAAAGAAGCCAGGCAATCATTTGGGGATGATAGGCAGAACTTCCTTTCATACTCTATACCCTCAAAAAACATACAAAGACTAAAGGATATACCCTTAAGCATTAGGAAAATAAGACTTATTTCAAATCCCACTGGGACTCTGAGGGTGGCTTGACTTACATGGTTGGCTATGTTCTAGTTGCCTTTAACTGCCTGCTGTAAAGAGCAGCATTTTATAAATCTGTATGTACCTGTGGAAGGAATATCAGGCACAGGCTCAGAGTGAGGTTTGCTGGGTGGTTATGAACTAAGGATAAAGGATGTGTTTATTAGTTTAGTTTCATAGATTCCAAATTGGCAGAATATGGCTGTTTTCAGGAGTGATATAAAGGTCTCACGAATCAGTGAGAAAAGTAAGTGAACCAGAGTGGGACTGGTGGGAAATGATGAAATAAAATAGATGAAATAAAACATAACAGACAGAGGTAGAATTGAGAGCCAAAGATGGCATCGGGAGCCAAAGATGGCATTGAGAAGACTGAGATATTTTTCTCTATCACCAGCACCCAAGTGGCCAAACAGCTTTATTTTTAAGGAGGAGGTACAAAGTTGTTTTTCAAGGAAGTAAGATACATTTTCAACTTAATTATAAAAAGAGAAACAGGCACAAATTCCCAGGTAAACATAATCTATTATTACTGTGTGACCTCTGAAATATGAGCAATACTATATATCTACAAGATTTGTTGGAAAATGTATGTGACTGCTTTGAAGTGCAGCTACAAAGTTAAAAGCTAAAGTTTTAAGGAAAACATATTTTTCTTCTGCTGGGTTAAAAGTTGAAGCTTAGAGAAAATATGTTGTTATCTGTTGAGGAGGCCATTAGCAGGAAGTCATCCCCTGGACAGTCTCCAAAGCTGCAGGGACTCTGCCACCTCACAGCTCACTCTCTACTTAAAGGGAAAGGTAACTTTGAGGATGTTAATATCATTAACTAGGTAAGTCTTTTTACATATATGTGACCCTTTTACCTACTCTGCCAAATGAAATAGAATAAATAGATGAACTCTGTGGTAGGCAAAATAATGGTTCCCCAAAGATGTTTATGTCCTAATACTCAGAAACTATAAACATGTTATATTACACTGAAAGAAAAAAAAATAAGACTGCAATTAGAATTCATGAAGATAATTAGATAATACTTAAGGAGATTATCCTATATCATTTTGGTGTGCCCAATGTCATTATAAGGGTCCTTAAATGGGGAAAAGAAAGGCAGAAGAGGTAGAATTAGAGATGGCTCCATTGAAAAGAGATTTGACCACTAATTACTGGCTTCAAAGATAGGGGACCACACATGTGCACACACACACACACAGAGGCATGCAGGTAACCTCTACAAGCTGTAAAAGGCAAGAAAGTGAATTCTTCCCTAGAGTCTGCAGAAAACAATACAGCCCCGCTGATGCCTTGGTGTCAGCCCGACAAGATCTGTTTTGGAAAAGAATTAAACAACAACAACAACAACAACAAAAGATCTATTTTGGACTTGTGCCTTCCAGTACTGTTAGATAATATACTCGTGTTATTGTAAGTCACTAAGTTTACAATACTTCATTGCAGCAGCAAAATGAAACTATTATAAACTCAATCACCTAATTTTTTCAGATAGTCATTAATCTAAAAGTTCTTACAGAGATGCACATTTTAATCATCTCCATATTGCTTTAAAAATATCTGAGTCCCATTTCAAGTACATTAGCATCTCTGTGAATTGGCCACCTAAGGGACCATAACAAACTGGTCAACATACCCAGGTGGTGAACATAAGGAACTAGGCCTACTCTACTGCACTGAGACATACATGTAGTGCATGTCCAGTCTATGAAAATTAGGTCAACTTAAGAGGTGGTCAATGTGGGGAAGTTGTCAACTATGAAGGTTCTACTATGATTTGGATGCTGTAGAGCAAAGGTAGAGTCCTGTTATCTTATTACTTAAAGCTGATTTTAACTTGAAGAAATTGGCCTGGGCGAAAATTTTATGAGGAGGACCCCCACACCCCGGGCAATTAAGCAACATCAAAAATACACTACTGGGACCTGAAAAAACTAAAAAGCTTCTACATGGCCAAGAACACAGTAAATAAAGCAAGCAGACAACCCTCAGAATGAGAGAAGATTTTGCTAGTTATGTCTCCAACAAAGGCTTAATAACCAAAATCCACAGAGAACTCAAAAGTATTAGCAAGAAGAGAGCAAGTGATCCCATCTCAGGGTGGGCAGGGGACTTGAAGAGAAACTTCTCTGAAGAAGACAGGTGCATGGCCTACAGATGTATGAAAAAATGCTCACCATCCTTAATCATCAGAGAAATGCAAATCAAAACTACTTTGAGATTCCACCTAACTCCAGTAAGATTAGCCCATATCACAAAATCCCCAAATCACAGATGCTGGCATGGTTGTGGAGAAAAGGGAACACTTCTACACTGCTGGTGGGATTACAAACTAATACATTCCTTTTGGAAAGACATCTGAAGAACCCTGAAGAACTAAAAATAGACCTACTATTTGATCCTATAATTCCTCTACTAGGTATATATCCAGAAGACCAAAAATCACACTACAATAAAGATATTCGTATCAGAATGTTCATTGAAGCCCAATTCATAATTGCTAAATCATGGAAGAAGCCCAAGTGCCCATCAACACATAAATGGATCAAAAAAATCGTGGTTTATGTATACCATGGAATACTATGCAGCCATAAAGAAAGATGGAGACTTTACCTCTTTCATGTTTACATAGATGGAGCTGGAAAATATTCTTGTTAGCAAAGTATCTCAAGAATGGAAGAAAAAGTATCCAGTGTACTCAGCCCTACTATGAAACTAATTTATAGCTTTCATAGGAAAAGTAATAACCCAATTTTAGCCCAAGAATATGGGGAAAGAGGAGAGGGAGGGTAGGGAGGGGGAAGGATGAGTGTAGGCAGGGTGATTGGTGGGATTATGCCTATGGTTTATCCTATAAGGGTACACGTGACTCTCTCTAAATGTAGAATATGAATGCCTTAACACAATAACTAAGAAAATGACATAAAGGCTATGTTGTTAACCAGTTGGATGAAAGTATTTCAAATTGTATATAGCAATAGCACTCTGTACCCCATGATAGCATTCATGTACACAAATATGATTTAATACAAAAAATTAAAAAGCTGATTTTAATGTGCTCCTCCTTTTGAAAACTACCGTAATCACTCCCCAAATATCTGCCCAGATGCAAAGAGACAAATAACAGAGTCATTTGGTTATAGCTGCAGAAATCAAGGTGAGGAAGAATGAGACTGACAGGGGACTATGAAGACTTTAAGTTGTAAGCTAGTTTTTAGTGCTCAGTTTTAGGAAATTTGCAAGAGAACCCCTTGAGTAGAAGCTGTCTACTTGCTGTGATCATTAAACAACGTTACAGAAAGTGTCTGGTAGTATGTAATTATAAAAATTAATCTTCCTTGTCTTTGCATGAAGTAGATTATATTGTCTTGCTTTATAGTACCTTTTAAATTAAGACATTTTAAAAAAATTATGGGTGCACCATTTTTACATATTCTTGAAACCCCACTAAAATCATTTGAAAATTATTATCCAAAGAGCTATTAACAAGAATAGAGTTCTGTGAAGTTCCTTTCTTGAATATCTTTTAGCCCATACATCCAGTAACCTTGAGTTGTTATTACTATTACATTCTTCTTAGGTCAGTACCCTAATAACATTTTTTTTTTTTGGTGATATACAGTTTCAATATTTGTCAGTTCCTACTTCCTCTTCAGAAGGTTTTTCACATTAATACTTCTTTGGCAGCTGGGAATTTTCAGGATACCATAAAGATATTTAGATGTCTTTATTGCATGATTTCCTTCTTAAGGGAGAGAAATAGGGAAGGAGGGCAGGAAGGATGGAAAAATTCCAATAAGAGGTTGTGAGGTAATCCTATCAGACTTCCTTTTGATTCAAGTCCAGGAGCACAAGACTTAGTTGCCCTTCAATGCCAAAATCAATCATTCAGTTAGCCTATGACCTCAGTAGATCCTCAGTTGGACAGCTGGCATAGCCTCAGGGGTAGGACAATGAGGAATGGAACTGTTGGGTTGAGGGAATTAAATAGGATTCCTTGTGAAGACAGAAGACAAGGCTGAGTACATAAGAGCTTTGCTGAAAATGAGGATAACTGCAGTGATTAAACACTTGTTTTATCTCATTACCACAGGGGAGTGACAGTCCCAGTGGCAGCATATAAAGCAGGGAAACTAGACCAAGTTAGAGCAACAGGAAAGCAGGCCTTCTGTATGCCAGTACCAAAGGAGCTTCTGTCATCACAATCTGCCTGTGACATGTAAGTGAGGTCACTTTGCATGAATAATGCATGATGGCTAAGAGGGAGGAAAACAAGCTTTCACATCCAGCTGAGGCCTGAGATTTTGCATTATATTAAAATATATTAGGGGAGAATGGCTTCCCTGTACCTTCATGGAATTGCTGCTACTAATGGCTCTCCTAGTCTCTGCTTTGTTCAACTTCCTGTTTAATAGGCAGAACCCTCCCTGATTTAACCCAGATGTACAAATCCTATGTTTACAGACCATTAGTAAACTATAGATAATGGAGCCAGAGCTCTGACTGTGAATGTCATTGCTCTGACACTAGTTAGTGATGTGATCAGGCAGATCATTTAATATCTCTTTGAATGGACATAAAGACACCTAATCCTTTAGTGCCTTACAGACACATCAAGGATCAAATGAGATATGAATGACTATGAGAGCTTTTTAAAAATGTATAAGCCTATACATATGCAACATATGCAGGGTGTGATAGTTATCACTAGTGAGGCTTCCTCATATGGACTAGATATGTCTCAATCTAAAAACACAGGAGACCTTCCAAATTAGGTGACCACATCATGGATAAATGGTTTACATATGGAAGCAGAGAAACAGGGCAATGTTGTCAGCACTTGTAAATTATCACTATTAGCATCAATGGCTAACCCTTACTGTTGTTTTGTGTATACACAGGCTTGTTCTGCTGCTTCATGTAGGTAGAATCATAGTCTTAGGTTTAAATAACTGAGTAATTGCAACTCTTCTCAATGAGTGCCACTTCCTCAGGAAGAGTATGTTCTTAAATTTTTTAAAGGGGGTAATGAATTTCTTTTCCTTAATAGGATAGAGTAACAGAGACCAGATTGACTCTCCAACCTGCAACATTGAAAAGACAAAATAAATAAAATAGTTGTTTGTAAGATACCAGATATCTGGCAACACAGACAGTAATCCCTGAGACAACTGAAGTGACCCCTACAATTGACCCAGCTTCCTGCCTGCATAGCAAGTCCAGGTCATGTCACAGGGAGGGCAGCCAAGGAAGAGCCTGGTTTACTCTCTGTGTTGATAAGATGGAACTGAAAGTTCAGGGAAACCAAGACAGCTAGAGTTCACAGGACAGAGTAATGAAAAGGGAAGAGCTGTATATATATAGAGAGAGAATGTTAGAGCTTGGCAGTGGGCCCCCCTTGGGTATTCCAAGGAATGCTGATTCACACTCATGTATGAAGAAATTACCCTAGGTTGGGGAAATGAAACATCTGAAAAGACTAGACTGAATGTGGTTGGCACTCACATAGGGTTGTAAATAGTGCCTGTTCCCACAGGCTAGGTTGGAAAACCTCAGGATTTATACGGCATTGTGTAGAGTAAATGTAAGGTTCTTGACAGAATAGTGGGAAATAATTATCCCTAGACTGAGCACTACTCTGCTCCTATCTAATAAAACTTGAGAGAAAGACCCTGTTAAGTATTAAACTATTTTCATGTAATTTAACATCCCAAAACAAAACTCAAAAAGATTTCTGAATATACAAAAATATCAACCACTCAACAAAGAAAATTACAGTCCTTAGCATCCAATCAAAAATTATGAGCCATACAAGGAAATAAGAATATTCAATCCAAAATAGGATATCAAGTAATCAAAACAGAATTAGATTGATATGGCTATTAGAATTAGCACATAAAGGCATTAAGAGTTATTATAACTTTGCTCCATAGGTTCAAAATCTTAAAGACATGGCAAGGGAAAATTGACCCAAATTGAACTTCTAGACATAAAAACTACTGTCTACATTTTAAAATGCACTGAATGAGAGTAATGACAGGTTAGAAGGAAATATAAGTGAACTTGAAGATAAAGCAATACCAACTAGCCAAAATGAAACACAGCAAGAAAAAAGAATAACATGGAAAGAAACAGTGTATTAGTGAGCTATCAGATTCCTACAGGCACTCCAATATATATAATTAAAATATCTAAATAATGTTGTAATTATATTTATGTGTGTGTGTGTGTAAAAAAAATCCCAAGTTCTCAATGAGATAAGGAGGTAAACAATACTTGAAGAAATAGTAGCCAAAAATGTTTCAAATTTCATGAAGAGTAAAATCCCCCAGATCTAAGAAGGTCAACAAGGAGCATGACAAAAATGATAACAACACATATCATAATAAAATTATTTTAAACCAGTGATAAAGAGAGAATATTGAAACTATCCAGACAGGAGGAAAAAAAATCATATTATATACAGAGCAGCAAAGGTAAAGTGGCAGCTGATTTTTCATCAGAAACCAGAAAAGCAAAAAGAAGTAGAGAAACATCTTTAAAGTACACAAAGAAAACAATCACCATGACAGTCTTTATTTTTATACCCAGTGAAAAAACTTTTCAAAAACAAAGGGAAAATAAAGACCTTTTCAGACATGCAAAAGCTCAAAGAATTCATCATCAGCAAGCTCTTACTATAAGCAATGTTAAAAGAAGTACTGTATGAAGAAAGAATATTTTGGGCACTGTGGCTTACGCCTATAATCCTGGCTCTCTGGAAGGAGGCGGCTAGTGGATTGCTTGAGCTCAGAAGTTAGAGACCAGTCTGAGCAAGAGCAATACCTTATCTTTACTAAAAATAGAAAAACTAGCTGGGCATTGTGGCAGGTGACTTAGTACCAACTACTTAGAAGGCTGAAGCAAGAGGATTGTTTAAGCCCTAGAGTTTGAGGTTGTTGTAAGCCATGATGATGCAATGGCACTTGATTAAGGAGTGCAGACTGAGAGTCTGTCTCAAAAGAAGTAAAAGAAAAAGAGGAAGAAATAATATGATACCAGATGGAAATCTGGATCTATGCAAAGGAATTAAGAGCACCAGAAATAGCAACTATAGGATCATTACATAAGATATTTTTCTAAGTATTTAAATCTCTCAAATATAATTGACTATTTAAACAAAATTTATAATAAAACATACTGTGGAGTTTATAACATATATAAAAGTGGAATGCATGACAAAAACACAAAGTTCAGGATGGGAGAAATGGATGCAAGAAATTGTTAAATTTTTATGCTCTACACAAAGTGACATGATATTACTTGAAGGCAAATTTAAATATGTATAGTATAAAGCCTAAATCAATAACTAAAATAACAACATAAAAATTACATCTGCTAAGACAACAAAAGAAGCAAAATGGAATCATTAAAAAAGTATTCAATGAATCCAAAAGAAGGTAGACAAGGAAAAAAAAGAACAAAGAACAAACAGCAAGATGACACTCAAGCCTAATGATATCATATTATCACATTAAATTGAGATATTTCAAGCACTTTAAAGGCAGATATGGTCAGGCTGGCTAAGAAAATAGACTCAATAATTATATGCTGCCTGCAAGAAATATGCTTTAAATATAAAGACACAAATAGGTTATAAATAAACAATGCAGAAAAGAATACCTTGTTAGCAACATGGCAAGCTAATCAATAGATAGCTGAGTGGCTATAACACTGTCAAGAAAGATTTCATAGCAAAGACTTCCAGAGAGGGAGATGAGCATATCCACTAGAGAGAATATCAGGAACTCCGTTTTAATTTATTCCAAGATCCCTCACCATGTTTCCCACAGGATCTCGGATGTAGTTGATATTCAAGAAAGATTGGTTTTATAAGGGGCGACAATTTTATTTTCCTTTATTTCCTGGATAGCTCTTTGCTTTCACTGCAGCACTGTTGTTTGGTCAGCTATTCTAGAGTAAGGTTTCTTTTTCACTTGTTATGTTCCTAAGCTTCCTATAGGGCTGTATGGGAGAAGGATGAATGCTGAAGAGAGGGGTGTTTCTAGCCTCCTTTCTATTTACTATGCCTTTGCACTGTCTCCTTTTCTGAACCTCATTTCCTTTATTGGTCATATAACCTCTTTTATCTGCTCTGCTTTTATTTTTTATTATTTTTTTGAGACAGAGTCTTCACTTTGTCGCCCTTGGTAGAGTACAGTGACGTTACAGCTCACAGCAACCTCCAGCTCTTGGGCTTAGGTGATTCTCTTGCCTCAGCTTCCAGAGCAGCTGGGACTACAGGTGCCTGCCACAACTCCCAGCTATTTTTTTTTGTTGCAGTTTGGCTGGGGCCAGGTTCGAACCTGCCACTCTCGGTATATGAAGCCAGCACCTAATTCACTGAGCCACAGGTGCCACCCTGCTCTGCTTTTAAAACCATAGTTATTTCTTTTCTTCCTCTAGGTATCTGAAAGTTCCTTTTAGTTTTATTCTTTTCTGATCATCTTTCACTTTCTCCATTCATTGAATTCTTTGTTTACTTCATCAAAGGGATCAGATCATTTCATCTGTTGTTGTCAGCAGGAATAGTGATGAAGTGTGCAATCTAGTATAGACCACTGATATTTAAGTAAATTCCCCCCACACACGTACAAATAAATTTGTTAAGGAATACTCTGTGGGTACCTCTTGGAGGGTATTTAAAAAAATATCCATTTCACTGTGTTTTTTTTTAATGCTGTATTTCTAATTCATTAATGTTACCAACTTTTTCTGTGTTTACATAGGCTAGTCCCATACTGACATGCAAGGCATGAATTGCCTATGACTTTTAATCAAAACCTCACCATTTCCTTTCCTTCTTCTAATCAACCCATTTTTAAAACTTTAAGGTAATAATACCATATATCACTTTATTTTTGTATAGGATTTACTTAATGGTATAGACAGCCAAGCTCCTCCATCTTAGCCAATAGGGTAACCAGTGACATTTGCCCAGGTTGTCAGGTCAGTTTAATTCTTCCATTTTGCAAATAACCTTGCCATTTACACAGGTTGACTCTGATTCACAGGATTTAATAGCCAAGGGGGTGATTACTTGCATTTGAATTTTTAAAATGCAAACATGAGGCTTTGAAAGGCAACATGGGACATGAAAAGCTTTCCAAGTGCTAAGTGCAGAGTGGCGCTCTCATATACTTCTAATGGCCCTAACACTTTTGTTTCATTAAATGAAAAGGAGAGAGTCCTAAAATGTTCTTTCACTGCCTCTCAAAATACAAATGAAAAATCTGGGTCTAATGACTTTTCACTTATAGTGCAATTCAGCTGGAGGGAAAAAATGTTATATAAAAGGATTTCATTGTAAATAAAATGAATCACTTAGAATTTTTTTAAAGGAAACAGAAACAAAAAGACCTTACTATAAACAAAGACCAACAAATGGCTGTAAAGATGACTTAGTTTTATTGAGAGTGTTTGTAGCAAAGTTGTAGAACACATGTACTGTTCTCAATGCAGACATAAAGAACAAGAGCCATTAATTTTCCATTAACCTGGTGGCTTTTTAGGTGTATAATTAATGACTTATAGTTATCTGTATCTCTCTGTACTTCAAAAATTGAGAAAAATGCCTGGGTTATTCAGGATCTAAAGTGGTTCATACGAACTCTGCAAAAATTGAGGCAAAAAAGGTTTTGACTAATGTCATAATAATAATTGCTTTAGTTCTCCATTTCACCATGTATGTGTAGGCAGTTTTAGAGAGAACTGTAGAAAATTCATTTCTGGACCCATTAGTGGACTTGGAATATACATTTTAATATTTAACATAAAAATGTCATCTAGTTTTACATTAAAGTGCTATCAAAAATTCTAACTCCAAAGAGAAAAATAAAATAAATTACTCTCATTTTATTTATATAAAATAAGACAATTGAATGATCTTTTTTTTGAGTTATAAAAAGTCTCTAGGCTATTTCATGAAACTAGAAATTGTTCCAGAGACATAGTAAGGATGGAACTCAGAATATGTGCCTGGAAAAATAGAAATCATTGCATTTCTAGTTTATCTACCAAGTGTCCTATTCTCTCTGGATTTAATATTCTTAATCTGTACACATGGAGGATGTTAGGGGGAATGTGGAAGATTAAATGAGATAATATGGACAAAGCCTTGATACATTGTAGTTTTCAGTAAATGATACTACTCTTATCTATCTGAGGGAGAAAGATTACAATAAGCTTCAGAAACACTGCTTTGTTTGATCCTAAATACTTTCATTCTTTTGTGCTGAAATGGTACAAGCATGATTAGGTGTAAATGAGGGATGAACAACAATGAAGCTTTCCCCTAGAAACCCTTTCACTTACCTGCTCTTCAACAATAGAGCACATAGCTTAAAAATATATATTTAGGTTTTCTCTGTAAGGAATGCAGATGTATATCCTGGTTTATCCAGCCTTTGTTAATCCTTTCTTACTGCCATGTCTGACTTGGTAGATTTTTTTTTTGCTTTCTTCTCACATCTGTGTCATTTTTCAGTTCTTTATTGGAACATCTGTTTTTTTTAATATTTTTATTTTTTTTATGTGGGATCTGTCAGAGTATGGAAAGTAGAAATGCCTTTATTTGCTGAAATGGACTGTTGAAAATCACTTATTCGATGCAGCTCTTGTATAATTATTTGTGCTTCTGTTAGAGCTTTTATGGTGGTACATCTCAGGTCCTAATCATTCGTGTATATGTACAAACTCTTCATTAGTTTGTAGTATCTTTGGAGGCAATGTTGGTGTCTTATTCGCTTTTGTGACTTGGGAGCTTAACAGATTACCTAATGCATAGTAGATATTCGGCAAATATATGTCGATTCATTCATTTACAAAAACACTCTAATCTAAGGGATGCTCTTATGTTTTTCCCTGTCTAATGAACACCGACATTAAAAAGAATGACCATATTGAGTACCGAAAACAAAAACTGGGAGGCTGTAGCGTCAGTGTCATTGTCATTATTATTTTTAATGGCTGCCAAGTTTAAATTGGTCAGTCTTCCTGAAATGCATTGAGAAAATGTGTATAAAAATTCTTAAATATTTTAATGCCTTTTGACCCTTCACTTATAGGATCTTTTCTTGATTATTTAAAACAATTTAGCAGTGCGGATGCGTATAGCTGGGTTGAATATAACAGAAAAGGGATCTAACCAACTTAAACATCAAGTAAAAAGAAAATAGTTAAATAAATATTCACATAATGAAGTACATCATACAGCTGCTGTAAAATAATGGTGTGGAACCACATTTATTAGGATAGAAAGATATTCCCTATACACTTCAGTGAGGAAAAATAGTTTACAAATTATATAATCCCATTATTAGGTACCTATATATCTTTATCTGTCTGTACCTATATATTATATATGTCTATTATATTATATATATATTATTAGTCTATACTTACCTATTATATATACTTATATAAACAACAAAATGTAATATATATAATGAATGGTCATATACGAAAATATTAAAAGCATTTTTATTGAGTGGTAAATTTACATGTTTTTAATTTTCTTTTTTTCCTGCTGATTACTGTCTTCTAATTTTTATGAAATGAACATGCAGTACTTGTGTTAAATTTGTTTCTAAATGAATATAGGGAAGATAGAGAAATGCTTGAACAAATGAATAATTACAAAATACTTATTAACAATTTCATGCTGATTCCATCCTGGAGGGATCAGCCCCAAGCCACTGAAGTGCAAATGAGGATATGAATTTTAAAGAGGGTAACAGAGGTCATCCCAATTTTTCTATTTTAAAGAGAATTGACATGGAAATAAGACCTTTTTTTTATTTTGGATAAGTAAAATTTTGCAAGAATATATATACATTTGTCTCTCTGTGTGTGTATACATATATATGGCAAAAATGTCAGTAAGCATATACTTAGTTTATTAAAAATATGATTTCTTTTTAATTTGAAAATATACAGTGATTTTAAAAAGAAAAATATCCTCAAGTAAACAGGTTGTCTAATTTTTTCTGTAGTGAATTATTTTTTTTGTCCTGAAGATAGGAAAATCTGCTTTTAATATCAGAATATTTATGTAACAACAGTCAGCTCGGCGATTTGACCATGACCTACTCAGAATATATATTCTTTGTTTACTGAATGATTCAGCCTACTGATATCTTTGCAAAAATTTGAGAACTGTAGCTAAGCTTATTGCACTGCCACATTTGTTCATTAAAAGATAGAACTACACTATTTCATTTTCCAAAAATACCACAAAATAACTGTTTTAGAACTTTGGCATCTACATTAAAGGCAGAATTGCATTAGTTCTTAAAACACGAGTGTCAAAGAAACGTAATTATTACTGCCTGAAGGGAGAGAGTGTATGATGAGGGAAAAATGGATGACACCTGTAATGATAAGAAATGGAAGTAAAAATGAATGATATAACTGGAATCTTGCTTGAATATATACCTTTTGTGTAGAGGACAGTACAAACTAGGTCCATTTGGGTCTATATACGAGAGTACCCAGGGAATTTTATTATAATGGCGATTTGCCCATGTAATAGCTCCATGATAAGAGATTTCAAGGTCAAATTTATATTTGGAAAAATACAAATTTAGAGTATCCCAGGCCCTTTCTTCACTTTCCTTCCTTCCATCTTTTCCTTTCTCATTGTTCTTTCTATTTCCCTAAGGGCTTGATAATGCTGGCATTAGCAGCAATGATTATGTAGATTACATCAACCATTGATAATGCTGGGCACATTAATTTTTATTTTCATATGCACTGAACAACCTGAAGAATCACAAGGCTTATAAATCAGATCTAAAGGAACACTTAGGCTTGAAACTATCATATAAGCAAGGCAAATGTATTTCCTTTTTGAATTATCAAAATTAGCAGAATGATTTTCTTGCTTTATTATTTTTATGGCACTATCTTCAGTTGGTTCTATATTTAATTTTTAAAAATTTGTTCTTGTTGTCATCTTTCTCTTCCTACTAAAATGAAAGCTTCATGAATATAATACAAGGAATTTGTCTCATCCTCTGTTGTATTCCCAGTATGTGGAAACTTCCTGGCATAGAAGAGGAACTCAATAAATTTCTGTTCTATCACCATGGTTTTTAAATGTTTTTTTATGGCTAGTACTAAGGCTATATTTATGTTTCTGATTAGACCATCCTTTGAAAGGTTGATCAATATGTTTACACTATGATTACTTTTAAATTGCCAATCTATTGAAATTGTTAGTCTATCCCATTTAATAATAGCTCATGTAAAAAGAAAATGGGGTAAAGTTATTAAAGTTTGTGTTCTATTTCCTTTCACCAAGTATTTGTTAAACACTATGTTTCTCTTCCTATGCTAATTGCTGGGGATAGAAGAATGAACAAAACACAGTCATTGATCTAAAGACATTCATAGACTAAAAGATACACATGCAATGACATGGTTTTGAGGTAGTGCACTATGTGTGAAAAGAGAGGTATTCCTAAAGGGACATAGGAGTACAAAAGAGGGTGTGACTAACTCTGATTCTAAGGATTTGGAATTAACATAAATGAGATATAATTCTTTGTTCTTAAGCCTCTCACAGTCAAACAAAGAAGATAGAAACATAACTACAATGTTGTGTACTATCTGTTGTATTTGAGATATAAATCAGCAGCTATGCCCACATCAGGGAAATAAAAGTTCTTCTGCCTAAGGAGTTAGAAGAAGGTTTTATGGAAGAGTTAATATATACATTGGGTCTGAGATTCACTGGGCACAATAGAATTAGAGGGTAAATAGGGATGAAGCATAAGAAAATGCATATTGGCTTGGCACCTATAGCTCAGAGGTTAGGGCACCAGTCACATACACACAGGCAGGTGGGTTCAAACCTGGCTGAGGCCTGCTAAACAATGACAACTGCAATAAAAAATAGACGGGCATCATAGTGGGTACCTGTAGTCCCAGCTACTTGGGAAGTTGAGGCAAGAGAATTGCTTAAGCCCAAGAGTTTGAGGTTACTGTGATCTGTGACACCATGGCACTCTACCTGTGACATAGTGAGACTCTGTCGCAAAAAAAAAAAAAAAGAAAGAAAGAAAGAAAAAGAAAGAAAAGAAAAGAAATGCATAGAAATTACAGTAGCTATTCGAGGTAGAGGAGAAGGGAGATGAAAAAAGTTTAAGCTAAAAGGGTGGAAGGCTCATTATGAAGGCTGTAGAATGCTATGCTAAGGACTTTGTACATCATAAAGTAAATAATGAAGGTATTGAAAATTTAGATCTCCCTGTTTCTGTCTGGTTTCAGTTTTGTGGGTTGACCTTGGTGATGTTCATACGAAGTTGGTATATCTCTGGGAAATAAAATTTATACCACTAAAGCACATAGTAGTGTTTAAAAGCCAGTTCATTAATTTACAAAGATAACTTTCTCTGCCAAAAGGATTGGAATATTTGTGTTCACCTCCCACTTGGGAAATCACAATAGGGGCACAAAAATGAAAAGATAAAAGCACCTGTTATCATTAAGGTAATAAATTTGTGATAACTAAGTGAAATAAGTACTCTTCTTATTCTTACAGGGATGGATTGGCACACAGACCCAGCAGGCCTAGTCACAATGTGATTGGAGACCTGATTTGGCTTTGGACTGAGTTAAATTAATTATGTGGGCTTCGGTATCCTGATAGCCCTCTGGCACCTAATTCAAGATTCTGCACTGCAAAGGCTTTCAAACATTAGAAACTCTCATTGCTATGTGTAGAAAATTCCCAGTAGGGCTATGAGCAGACCCAGGGTATTCATTCATCAATCATTTTAGTTTTATTCTCAATACAAAGTTGTGCTTTAAAGTAATAAAAATGAAATATCAAGCAAATAATGGATAATCTACACCACAGCCAAAACATATATCTTTGATTTTGAAGTGTAAAAACCAGAATTTATCTATAATAGCACTGAATTAAGTACCTAAAACTGAAATCAATATGTCAAAAATTAAACATAGCACCAAAAGTAAATTCAATAATTCCAACTAAAGTCAAATTACAAAATATGTACAGGGCACTGGAAAATAACAAGTCTAGGGGTAACTAAGAAAGAGAGAGAGAGAGGCAGGCAAGAGATGGAGAGAAAGAGAAGAGAGAAAAGTGAGTTAGAGGTAAGAGGACTCATATTCAATGAGGTGATATCAACTTTTCAACCTTGTCATAAGCCAGATAAATAGAAATTATTTCAAAAGTGGCCATTTAAAACAATAGTGTTGTGGCTAATACAGATACATTTTTTTTTATTTCATTCTGTCTGCCTCTTTTTAAAAAATACAATCAGAGGTGCAATGCATCACTGAAAGAATGAGGGAGTATTTATTGAAAAACTGGAGGGGGAACAAGGAAAGAAATGTTCTCTATCCTCCACAGAAAGTGTTACATTGCCTCAGGTCTATCTATGTTTGAAAGCCACATTTATGTGAGAAGTTTTGAATAGCCTTTGTTAGGCTGTGTAAGAAATGCTATCCTCTTAACCAGGTATTTTTCAGTTCATCTGACATTTATTACTCAGTCTGACATTATTTCAAATACCCAGAAGGAAAGATGAATGTGGTATCTAATTCACAAAGAGCTCTTGGAAGAATGGAAAGGCATTGTGATCTTTTTCTATACCATTGTGGTGTTGATTTTCTCTTCTTTCTTTTAACTCAGCCTCCAGTTATTGAGCTCATTCTGTTCCCAGTAGAATGATTTATTTTGAGTTTCATTAAGAAAGTGACCAATAATTAATAATAAAATCACCAGTATTTGATTACTTTCCTATGGTAGAGCTGCTGGAGAGGAAGCTTTAGACATGGATAAACCACACTGGAAAGATCAATGTGTGACTATGTGAAATAAATTGTATATAACTCAAGTGCATGGCTCCAAATGGTTTGGTAATACCCCTGTAATTCTGCTATACTGTTTATTGTACAGGTATTTGATCATTTATTCAGTGAAGTCATGTGTCACTTAACAATGGGGATATGTTATGAGAAATGCATCAGTAGGAGATTTTGCCATTGTGTGCACATCGTAGAGTGCACTTGTGCAAACCTAGATGTTATACTTTACTACACACCCAGGTTATTTGGTAGAGCCTATTGCTCCTAGGTTATAAGCCTGTATAGCATGCTACTGGACTGAATACTATAGGAAGTGGTAAGATAATTTGTGTATCTAAGCATATCTAAACATAGCCAAGCAATTTTTCAGCTCTATAATAATTTTATGAGACCACCGTCATATATGTAGTTTGTTGTTCACCAAAACATTGTTAATCTGGTGCATGACTGTATTAATGAGTGCCTGCTGTTTATCAGGTGCCTGGAGATAGAGAAATGAACAAAATACTACATTTTATCTCAAGGAGCCGATGTTGTAAGAGGGACTATAGACAAGAAAATAAGCAATTACAATAAATTAATATAAGAGCAACTACAATACATTAATTGTAGCCCATAAGAGTTTTAATGGGCTATATTCAGGGCTCTATAAAGACCCATAGGAGAATACTTAGCTTATTCTCAGTGGAGGATTAAGGAATATGATAATACTTGAGCCGAATCAAGTTCAGAATGAGGAGGATACTTTAAGCAAAAGAAATTACATATAAATATATTAACATGGAAGAAAATACTGGATGCAGGGAACTGCCAATATATTACATGAGTAGGGGTTAATATGTGTGTTTAGAAGATGGCTAGAAATGAGGTCAAAGAGATAGACAAGGATTAGCTGCATCTTCCAACATCATGTGTGTCTGGGGGAGTTTGGAGTAAAGTCATAGATCCATCCTCAAATGGGAAAGGGATTTGCATATTATTTTTAGCAATATTCATTTGTACATTTGCAGTGATATGGGCACCTTTTAAAAAATCCAATATGACCTGCAGTTGTTACCTTTTACATAGTCAGTAATTATTAACTCTTTATTGACTTTGGGCCTCTGGGTAGGCCAGTTGGCTAAAACTATAACCCCGTAATATAGTAAAGATAATGGAGTTAATGAATCTAAATAGAAAAATGTCCTTTATGTTATTAGTGTTGGGCCCCAAGAAACAGACAATCTGCTATAATGCAGATTTGTTAAGAGATGAAATGGTACTAGTGGGATATGGCCCACTTCAGTCTGGGTGGCCTGGACGAATGCTCTTATTGGTGAGGTCATTCCAGGTTTTTGGTTTTGGTCTTAGTTTTTTTAGAATTTTTAATCAGTTTATTCATGCTAATAAAAATCAGGCAACTCTGATTTTCCAGAGGTCCATTTTCTTAATGTACGATAAGGATTGTATCTACCTGCTATCAGTGATGTGTATAGGGCACATCCTTCTAATTGGAAGTTCACTCTGGAGATAAAATGCTCTATCAGAATATTTCATTGTGAGTATAGAGATAGAATAAAGGGAATCTGATGTTCTCAGGAGACATCTCCATCAAACTATAGTAGTATGACAGATTGTCCTTTTCTACTCCAGAAATACTTCTCTTAGAGAACTGTTATTTTTAGAATCAGAGTACTGATTCTCCTGGACAGAACACATTGACACATCCTCACATTTTGGATCTCCCTAGAATTCTCTCTCGCTCCCACTTGTTATGACATTACTTGTCATAGTCTAGCTTACATTAATCATAGTTTAGTCTGGATGGAAACTGAATCGACATTGGAAACTCATTAGCAGCACATTTACAAACCATTTCTTGTGGTGGAATGACTTCTGTAAGTGCCCTGATTTATTCATTGCTTTGTTTCACTTTCAGAATTCAGAATTTCACTTTAATTTCTAGTGTGATAGCTGATTTGGGGGAATAGTCCCTATTTTAAACTCATTGTATCCCTAAGTCCTTGAGCACTGAGAGTCAATTAAGAATCATATATTGTTAAGCTATAAGTGACCATGAAGAGTTTCAGTTAAATAATTTGTGAATATTTTCAAAGCACTGGAACTCTTTTTGACAAATGAAATTGAACCCAGAGCACACATAAGCATATTGCATAGAGCTCTAAGGAAACACTGATCTATTATCTTTTATCTGTTCATTTTACATATGGGAAACCTGATGCTTTTGGAAGGCCAATGATTTGTCCATTATAGTACAACTGATCAGTGGCAGATACAAGACTAGAAGCTAGATTTCCTGACTACTAGTCCAATGCTATTTTTAGTCCATCACTTACTATTCATGAAACATGTACAAAGATAGAATTGGAAAAGTAAACTGATAATGCATTGAATGATCTATGAAAGGTACTCAGTGATAATTCTGACTAGAAAGTCCCCATTGAAATCTTCAAACCTTTTTTTGATGGGAAAAAGAGAAAGATGGAAAGATGGAAAGATTCACTTTTTGCTCTGGGAAATTTCCACCAGTTTCTTTGTACATCAATATGCTTTCTGAGCATTTGGAAATTCAGATAGCCAAATCTTCTATCATATATTTGCAACTATACTCATGCTTTAAAAAATGCATGTTAAATATTATAAATATAGGGTATTTATAGACTATTATAAATATAACTATAGAATATCTTTGTCGTAAGTCCTGGGAAATCTAAATACACCATGTATGTAATTATTCAGGGGATAATTGACACTTGTTGAGAGTATTGTCAGAGCAGATATTTATTATTTCATGGGAACAGTTTGAGCTGGGTGGTTCTGGGGGACTTTTTCTAAATCTCAGAGATTTTCTTCTTCCTTAGGTTCTTTAGCCTGACCTGGCACCTGATGTCTATATAAGACTGACCCTAGAAAATAGTAAAAGATTAAAAGTAAGAGCTTGGAGATTTTTTGAACATTGAACATAATAAGTTACCTTTCCCTGGCTGGATGTTAGGTCAAGAAGGGAGCTGTTGGGTGAGCAAAAACTCTTGGATGTTTGCCTTGAGTTAATAGCAATCCTAGCTCCTGCTTGGGGCTTACTTTCTACCTATGGAAAATGAAAGGGGAGGATAAATTTCTTTCTTTTAGATCCCTAGTAGTTCTGGCATTATAAAAGTACTTGATTCTTTAATTTAGTTCATGAATATTGAGCACTCATTGGTCATTCAGAGCATGTGGAAGATCTAGCATCTAAGCCATGGTACTGCATGTGTTTACTGTGCTGAGTTTCTAGGTTTTGCTCTTCAGCTCAGCCAAGTGCTTTACCACTGGCTTCTACCCGTCTTTCTGGTGAAGATTACTATCTGTGTTTTTTTGTTGTATAGAGTTCTTAGGTTTTAATTCATTTAGTAGACTCTTTGCCTACTGAGAGTTAAGTATTGTCCTATACATTGGTGCTACAAAGATGAAAGTCCCTGCCTTCAAATGGAAGAGAGAAACAAGTAAATAGGTAATTAAGCAGTGGCAATGCATCGTGATAAGTGTTCTGGGAGTGTTGTGAATGCAGGGCTTCTTGAGACAGGGAAGAAAAGTAACCAGTCACATGGGAGATCAGAGGAGTTGGTCAGAGTTTGAGAAAGAAGTGATGCTTGAGGTAAAATCCATCTGGGGGAGGGAGATTATTCCAGGCGGAAGGTACAGCTCAAAGATTGGTTGCAAAAGAGCATGTTGTATGTAAAGGACTGGAATAATTGCTTCAGCTATCTAGTTTCTGTAAGTAATCAGCACTCTGGAGTGCCTAGCTTAATGATGGAACGTGGGTAATAGAGAAAAGAAGTGAAGAAAGTTTGTGACTCATGTGTGGCTTATGTTCCAAAATTGTTTGACTCAGCTGCTTGGAATGTGAAATGTAATTTTCCCACAGAAAACAATGGTCTCCACAGAAGTTAGGTTCCCAAGCCAGCTGATAAAAGCCTATATTACTCATAATCTGAAAGATAATGCTGCATTAATAATATCATAGATACTAATGACCATGTGAAGCTGTGATTTTGTGGGAAAATCCATTACATGTTTTAACTATGGGTTCCAGAAACATCCTCTTTACCACTGAAGCCTCAATAGTATGTGAAGAAACTCTTGCTTTGCTAAACCTCCAAATGGCATACCAGTTGTCCCAGAAATGTTCTCAGTTTTAGGTTATGACCTGTGTTTCATGAAAATGGGATGGAGATAAACATTTTAGGTTAGAGCAAAAGGGTATGAGGAAGAAAATTAGATAAAGAAATGACCAGTGATGCTAGAAAAGAATAGATTCTCCAGGGGCAATGGAGACAGGAGTAAAAACAGCTGAGAAAATGCATCCTCACCCAGGGTTGGAATGGGGAATTGAGAAATAATGATTTGATTTGATTCTACTATTACATTGACTGTTAGCATGAAACCAATAGAGAACAATGGAAAGATATCAAAGTATAAATAAAATCAAGTACCAAAGTGAATGGGAGATGATGAATTCAACAGGAATATGGAAAAGAGAGAAGACAGTAGTTGGCTAGATTTTCTGGGGAGGGCTTCACAGAGGAAATGAAACTTGAGATAGCTCTGTTTAGGATTTGTTTAGGGAGGAAAGGAAGAAAAGCCATTTCAGGAGAAGGAAATAATATGTAGAAAGGCACAAAATGAGGGGGGGGTGGATATTGTGGGACACAGTCCTGCTTGGCTGAAGCAGAGTGCAGTGTGAAGGAAGAAAGAAGAAGGTAGGTTGGAAATGTTACATAATGAGCTGCCTTGAGGGCTGAGATGAGGATGTTGTTATGTTCTGTATGTTCATGTATGTGCTAAACCCAGATCCCTATGTATTCATTATTTCCCTATTTGCATAGAGAGTCCTTGTCCTTAAATAGCTTCCAATCTAGTTAGAGAGAATAAATACTCTTGTTCAGAATGTCATAAGAGTATAGAAAATAATACATACAAGCATGAGTTAAGCATTCGGAGACAACTACAAGCTGAGGGGGGTAGAGCACAGGCACTACTAATTAATTTGAAACGGTTGACTGGGAGTGGCTGGTGGAAGTTTTGTAGATGAAGAACTTGTGCTGAACTTTCAGGAATGGGTAGAAGTTGAAAAACATAAGAATTAAAATAAGGAGCACAGCATGAGTAAATATGCAGAGGGAAACTAAATATGGCTTCTTCAGGGGACGGTGAAGAGACTTTAGGGGCTGTAGTGGATGCTTTGTGTAAAGCGTTAGTGAGAGATGACTTTCAACGTGCTGATTGGAGCCAGCCTATGGAGGGTCTTACATGTCAAACTAAGTAGATTGGCCTTTATGCCTTAGGCAGTGGGGAGCCATAATACTGTGGTTTAGCATCTTATCCCTCAGACAGATATTAGACTAAAGATTAATTGTATCTTTATATATGTATCATATCACAGAGCACCAAGGGCTAGTATTTCATGTTTCAGTGTAAGTTAACTAAGATCTTGAATCAAAAAGTACAGGGATGGTACTAGATGAGAAAAGAAATGAAAAAAATGCATCATTAATATTCATACCCTGTCACAGTCACAGTTGCGCTTCATTTCTTTGTTCTAATCTTAATCTACTTTAAATATTTTTGTCATTAACTTCACTATGTAAAGGATTCTAATGAAAAATTAGGACCATTGTGCACTTGGTGTCAAATTTTCCGACAAGATATGAATCCTCTTTAAATGGATTGGTTAAAAGGGAATGGTGCCTTTAAATCGTCAAGGCAAGATGATTAGTACCAAATTGAGGGCAAATTAGGTGAATAGCTATTATAAAAAATCCAATCTATCCATACAGTGGCACACATTTTCTCTTCAAGAATATTGAGGCCTCAGAGGCTCAATGCCTGGTGTTTTGATATGGAGCCTATTCAATGATTTGGCCTGCATAGGTAGAGGAAGGCTGTGTCTACACAATACTGATTTCTCTGTTTTATACTGGGGAAAACTGAGAACTCTGGCCAACTATCCAGGTATGCCTGGGTACTGTCAAATGTTTATTGCTTAGTAGGCAATATTTTTGCAGGATAGTTTTTATTTTTATTTTTAGCTAGATGTTTGGCATTATACAGACAAAATTTTGTTCATGATGAGAAAATTTGTTATTCTTAACTTTCTTATGGAATTTCTTTTTCTTACGGATTTTTTTTTTTGTGAACTTTGGATCTTGGTAGAAACATAACATTGTTAAGAAAGTGCTGAAAATCCACTTTTGCTCCCTCTCATTCCATCTCATTCTCTTTAAAATGCAGCTGTCTATTAAACAGGCAATGACATATTATTCAAAGGGAAGGGCTTATGCATACCCAGAACAACCCATTCTGTGGTCTTCTCACTGTGTGATTTATACCATTCTAGGAAACAGCACACTCTCTCCCTGTCTGATTTGTAAAGCACAGCATTTGTGACTATACTCTAGAAGTTGACAGATTTTCTGCATTGTAGTCATGATAAATTTTTACCTCTTAAAAGACATATACACCAGTGAAGCCCTAGACGGGGTTTCTTAGAAATTCCTAACTCTGTGATTCTTATCACTTTGTCTCTTTCTACTGTGAGTGTCCCACCTCTTCCTCTTTGCCTATGCAAATACCACTATTAATTTTAAGACCCAGAGTGGTTGCCTTCTTCTTTGGGAAGGTAATACAATACTGAAGAGGCCTTGCCTTCCTCAGAACTAGCATCTTGTTGACAACATTCAAGGTACTTATCACACCTAGCCTTATACCAGAGAAATTTGGTTACATTTTATCTGGCTTATAGAATTAATTCCAAAAGTCTCATGTATCTTTATATCCTCTCCACCCCCAACACACACACACACACACACACACACACACACACACACACGCCTATACATATGAGTACAGAATTCTAAGGAGGGGAAATGACATTTTCAGGGTGTTAAGCAAAGGCAGAACTTAGACTATCTAATCATTCAGTTCAGGGCTTTTGTACTGAGTCTTTCCAAGAATGAATTTGAGGAAACATATCTGACTTGAAAGATCAATATTGCTTTGAAAGAGCAGAGAAAATCTGATTTGGGGAAAGAACAAATTTTGTTAAAATTGAGTTTACATTTATTGAGTGCATCTTTCATGCCAGGGATGGCATTAGTATCGAGGTTAGAGACATGAATAATATAATTCCCATCTTTAAGGTACACCCAGTCTATTAATGTGGGATGAGGCAGCGTGAGAAGTATAAAGTAAGAAACAGGAGGAGAAGCTGCTCTAGATTATTGATACCTATTAGATATCGGGGACAACTAAAATGGGCACAGATTCTTAAAAGCCCAGTTTCCTACCTGTCTATTGCACATGCTAAGCTGCTTTTTATTTTTCTCTCTCTTATAATATTTATTTTCTTTATTGTTTAGGGTTCATCGAGGGTACAAAGAACTTGGTTACATGGATTGCATTTGTTAGGTAAAGTACCTCTTATAATTGTGTCTCACTCTCAAGAAGTGTGCTGTACAATGCCTTTGATAATTCCAAAGGCACACTAAAGTAGAGAGGGAACTGTCAACTAGCTATCATAATGTGATACACAGATTGGCCTCCTTGTCAAAAATGGTTCATTTTTTTTCACCTGCCATGCCTTGGTATCTCTCCCTACCACCTGGTGCAATGTCAAAAATATGTCTAATACTCTCAAAGAATGGAAAGGTCATTCTTATGACAGAAAAAGGCCGGAGAGGATAATATCTGAAACCTATTTCTATTTTGGGATTTGGAAAGTTCCTTTGACCTACATATACATACAACTAGGGCCACAGGGCTTCACAGGCACACACACACACACACACACACACATATGCCCCCCACATTCACATATACTCTGACATATAAAGATAGACATACATATACGTGCGTGTGAGTGTGGGCGTGCACACATACACTCTTATTCTGGAAAGCTCTGAAATCAGCCACTGGGTCCTGCTTCTTTTCTGTCTTCTGTGGAGTTTGGTGATAAGGTTATTGTATGAGGTTGAGTTTAATGGCCCATTTTCTGCTGCCCCCATCTCCAACGGGTGTCTTGCTTCTAGAAGATTTAGAAATGTCAATTCTTTCTAGGGATCTCCTTCCTGGTGTCTGAACACTAATCTCAAGGAGGGCCAGGAACAACTTAATCCCTTCATTTCTTTACCACTGTGTGAGTTCCTTCTCAGGGAGGGCACTTCTTTTTTTGTCATCAGGAAATGTGTAAAAGGAACACAGGGGCAAAGCAGATTCACTGCTGATACCAGTTTGTGAACATGCAGATCTCTTTTTTTTTTTTTTTCAGTTTTTGTCCAGGGCTGGGTTTGAACCCACCACCTCTGGTATATGGGGTCAGCACCCTAATTCTTGAGCCACAGGTACCACCCAGGTCTCTGTTCTTTTCATGCCCTTTAAAAACTGAGCCACAGGTGTTTCACTGGTTTACATTTTAGATTTTGCTTTATAGCTTTGGTAAAATGGCAGGGATTGCATATTAAACTGACTGACAGCCTGATGTCTGTTACTGTAGAAAGCATACTATATGACTATTATCATTGTGGGGGAGAAGGGTGTGCATGGAATCTTTCTAGGATGCAAGTCTCTGGTCAGGATATCTTTAACTAACAATGAGAATCACAAAACCTATTTTACATGCCTGGAATTTATTGCATGTGAGAATGGCGAACTTGACATGTTTTATGAAGATCAATAATGCAATTCAGATGCTTGCTGTATTTCAAACTAAATGGAATAATATTAATTCAAGCCATAAACAGCACTCAGGAAACTCAAATGTCAAAGTTTTTGAAATGAGACATGAATCGAACAGATCCTCTCTTCCTCCCATACCAAGCAGCATTTTAGCTATTTTTAATTAGAACTAGCTAAATATACCTCTTATCTTCATAGATTAAATATATGGTTGACATTTTGCTAAACCTTTTTAAAAATAAGGGTGATTAATAAGTTATGGTAGTTCCTGGAAATAAGAAATTAACTGTTCAGATGTTGAGCTGGCCTAGTTTAGAGGTCTGATTCAAAGCGAAAGTTAATAGAAAGCAACCAGGATTGGGAAAACATGAGGATTGTTGCTGTCTTGGTAATAGCCTGAGATGAGAAGGAGAGAATGGAGGCGTCATTATGACAGGAGATTTTTGAGAAGTAATTATAGAACTAAAATAGCAACAAAGAGTCTAGATAAAGAAAATTAATCGTGGTTAAATGAAGATCTTCAAACATGTCACACTGGAAACATTCATTGGGTTTTAGTTCATGAAAGCTGAGTTGTGATTGTTGGGCACCTACAACCAGTAGCTCACCTCATATGAGGGTTGGAACAGAAATCAGTTGTGTAACTACATCTTCTATTGGCCTATCTGCCTATTCTTTGTGTTTATCTGCTGTGTATTTCAAATTCTGGTCATGAACTCCCAGCTTGAACTGATCATGAAAGAGATGAAGATTATGGTTGACTGGAGCAGTCAAACCATAGGATGTTTACAGTTTTGACAGTGAGTGAAATGCAGAGGCTGCTATCTGAGGTGTCATTTGAGGTGGCAGGCAGGCTTAGTGAAAAGAAAGAGTGATGATCTTCTGAACCAATCTCCCTAACATATTATGAAATACTGATCTCCATTCAAAAATTTAAGCCTTACCTTCCTATAAACTTTTTTTCTCTCTTCCTCAGAACAGTGCACGATTTAATTTTTCATTTTGATTCTCTGAGGGCTAGGGAGTGTCTCTTTCCATGCTATTTGGATATCTTAAAAATGTAATGTTATAGTTTGTATTATAGCCTTTTTCGCCTCCTCTTCCTCTTATTCACTATCCATTTGCTAGATATTAATTAAGCATTTGAAGGAAAGAAATTCATTTAGTTTATAAGCTTTTTCTACAAAATACTTTCATATTGTAGAAAATTCACTTAATGCAATTAAGTTAAAAAAGAGGAAAATATTAATCATCCTTAATGAGTACCCAGAAATTAAAAAAAGTCATTATATTCTGTGTTTTATGCCAATATTATTGGTATATTTGTATGTATAAAAATATAGACTAAAATCATATATACTAATCCATAGTTTGATAAAATATAAACTATATCATGATACACACAACTTGTGTATCTATCTATCTATCTATCTATCTATCTATCTATCTATCTATATATCATGTTTTACTATTTTTATTAAGAGAACATGCTGTTTTATAATCTATTTGGGGGGTTTTAAATTAGTAATTAGGCTCATATTACAAATAATGCACATTTCTCTCAGCTGTACATTCTTGTTCTTTCCATGCAGCCCAGTCAGATATTCAGCAGGTATGTTCCAGTACAGGTGTCCTTGCTTTTTATAGCCAGGGTCTGTTCTCTTGAGGCTGGGGCATATTTTGATTGGTTGGTGCTCATGCCATACTGATTACAAAATATTTGAATATTGTGTCCGAATATTGTAGGAAATCTTAAGTTGATAAATAATACCATGCCATAGTTAGAATTAGGCTTTAGGTAGCCAAGCAAAAACCTGTCATATGCCAGAAGTCCATTTGAGATGTGGATGTCTTCCTGCCCCACAAAGAGCTTACAAGACAGTTAAGTAGTTATGTTACACCGGCAAGCAAAGATAACTAACAATGCTGCCATTCAGTATTAAGTTAATTACCAAATGATTAATGTGGTCAATGAGATAACAGAGTTCAGAAGCCTGGAACCACCAGAGGAGGCTTCAAAAAGGAGAAAATATTTTTTTCTTTTTTAAATTTCAGATTAATATGAGAGCACGAATGATTAGGTTACATTGTTTGTATTTCTTAGGCAAAGTTCAAGTTGTAGTTGAGCCCTTCACTTAGGGGGTGTGCTGTATACCCTTGCATTGTGCCTATTAGGTGAGAGCTTACCAATCATCCTCCCTCCTCCCGTTTCCCCTCCTGCCCATCCTCCCACTTGAAAACATTTGTGTTTTTCTTTTGTGTGTGTGTGTGTGTGTATGTGTAGTTGTTTACCTTTTAGTTTCATATTAGTTTGAGTACCTTGGATATTTGCTTTTACATTCTTGTGACACTTTACTAAGAAAAACATGTTATAACTTCATCCAGGTAAATATTAAAAGGCTTTTGCACAGCTAATGGTATGGCAACTAAAGCAAACAGATAGACTTCAGAATGGGAGAAGATTTTTTTTGCATGCTACAAATCTGACAAAGGTCTGATAATGAAGAAGTATTTGAGATAAGAAAAGGAGAATGTAATTCAAGTGAAGGGAATAAGAAAAGGGTATGTATTTGGGAAACTGCAGAAAGATTTGTTTTGCTTTTAGATTCATTCTCAATCCTTCTCTTGCTCTGTAAGAATTTGGATTATTGTAACTAGTTTTCCTGGGCTTCTTCACAAAATGGCTTCTGGTTAGATTTGACCAATAAGAAAAACTGGTCAGAGATTGGAGGGCAAAAGTACTCCATCTCTATCCCAACTCCTGCCCCTCACACTCTATGTCTGTTTGGGTCTCAGGTAGTTGATAGTGTCTCTTCTTTGGCTTCAGGTATTACTGGGAAGCTCCAGGGTCCCAGCTTAAGTTGAGTGGCTCTTCCTTCATAATTCTAGCTCCTTCCTCTTAGTCCTGGATTCTGGTTCCTAGGCTCTGATGATATTATTGCTTATCTTTGTCCCTCAGCCCCATATGTGGTAGCAGCGTCTTGCAGTTACTAACCTCTGTGTTGTCTCATCTTCCCCCATTTGTTCTTTTTGTTCTTCTGAGACTTTTGTAACTTGTTTCCTGTATTAAATGCTCTTTATTGAGCCACCTGGTGTGGGTTCTGAACCACATATGAGTTGATCATATAAGTGGTCAGAATTTTCCAATATGATTAAGGATCTTGAGATGGGAAGTTTTCTGGATTCTCCAGATAGGTTCAATGTAATCATAAAAGGTCCTTATCAATGAAAAAAGGAAACAGGAAAGTCATAGTCAGAGAAAGAGATGAATTTGAAGATGCTGTCTGTAGGGTTCAAAGACAGAGGAAGGGGCCATAAGCCAAAGGATGAGGACACCTCTAGAAACTGGAAGCAGCAAGGAAATTATTCTTCTTTAGAGTCTTCAGAAATAATGTGGCCAGGCCAATGCTTTGATTTTAGCATCATAAGAACCATTTTAGAACTCTTGCTTCCATAACCATAAGTGATTTTTTAAGGCACTAAGTTTGTAGTAATTTGTTGTATCAGGAATAGGAAACTAATATGCCTACATTCAGGACTTAATTCAGGTAACACTTTTTCCTCAAAAGGCTTTTGTATTTCCCAAACCAGACCAAGGTGTCAATGTCTTAATTCCTTGATGTATGCCTTTGTCTCCATTACAAGAATCATCACAAAGAAGTTACGTTCCATTTTGATCCTTCTTTCCTCTCTTGTGGATACCTATTGATATAGACAATGAAGAGGAAGAGAAGTTTCTCCACTAACACATTATAGCACATGCTACACACCAGATGACCCACCCAACACACTCTGAAGAAGGCATTATTATAATACCCATTTTATAGGTAACTGAAATGACTTACCCAAATTCACAAAGCTAGTAAGCAGTCCAATTAGAAACTGAACTGTGCTCTTAATGACTACTTCATGCTACTAATGTTATACCATGCTTCAAACAAAACTCCTCTTTGACATTATGAAAATAAATCTTTTTTTCTTACACTGTTTTTTTTTTATATTTTATTGTTGAGGATTCATTAAAGGTATAAAGAACCAGTTTATATGGATTGCAATTGTTAGGTAAAGTACCTCTTATAATTGTGTTCTGTCCCCAAAAGGTGTGTCACACAACGTGATCCCCCTTCTTTCCCTCCCTTTGCTCTCCTGTTCCCCCACCCATCACCATTTACTAGATCATTAATTGTCCTCATATCAGAACTGAGTACATAGGATTCTTGCTTCTCCATTCTTGTGATGCTTTACTAAGAATAATGTGTACACTTCCGTCCATGTTAATACAAAAGATGTAAAATCTCCATCTTTTTGATGGCTGAATAGTATTCTATGGTATACATATACCACAACTTGTTAATCTATTCCTGGGTTGATGGGCATTTAGGCTGTTTCCACATTTTGGTGATTATAAATTGAGCTGCAATAAACAGTCTAGTGCAAGTGTCTTTATGGTAAAATGATTTTTTTCCTTCTGTGTAGATGCCTAGTAATGGGTTTGCAGGGTCAAATGGGAGGTCAAGTTTGAGTTCTTTGAGTGTTTTACATACTTCCTTCCAAAATGATGTATTAGTTTGCAGTCCCACCAGCAGTGTAAAAGTGTTCGCTTCTCTCCACAACCATGCCAGCTTTTGCAGTTTTGAGATTTTGTGATGTGGGCCATTCTCACTGGGTTCAATAATATCTCAGGGTGGTTTTGCTTTGCATTTCTCTAAGAATTAGAATGATGAGCATTTTTTCATGTTTGTTAGCCATTTTTTTTGTCTTCTTTAGAGAAGGTTCTATTAATCTCTCTTGCCCAGTGATATAAGGTATCGTTGGCTCTTTTAATGTTGATTAATTTGAGTTCTCTATAGAACCTAGTCATCAATCTTTGGTCTGATTCAAAATATGCAAATATCCTTTCCCATTGTATAGGTTGTCTATTAGCTTTGGTTGTTGTCTCCTTAGCTGTACAGAAGCTATTGAGTTTAATTAAGTCTCATTTATTTATTTTTCTTGTTGCAATTGTTATAGAAGTCTTCTTCATAGAGTCTTTCCCCAGGCTGATATCTTCATGTGTTTTTCCTATGCTTCCTTTGAGGATTTTTATTGTTTCATGCTTTAAATTTAGGTCTTTTATCCATCTTGAAACAATTTTTGTGAGTGGAGAAAGGCGTTGGTCCATTTTCAGGCTTTTACATGTGGTTACCCAGTTCTCCCAGCATCATTTATTAAATAGAGATTCTTTCCCCCAGTTTATGTTCTTGTTTAGTTAATGAAAGATTAGGTGGCTATAAGATGTTAGTTTCATCTCCTGGTTTTCTATTTGGGTTCTAGATGTCTATGTCTCTATTTTTGTGCCAATACCATGCTGTTATGATCACTATGCCCTTGTAGTACAGCTTAAAGTCTGGTAGACTGATACCCCCAGCTTTGTTTTTATTACTAAGATTGCCTTAGCTATATGAGGTTTTTTTCTGGTTTCATACAAAATGAGGAATTATTTTTTCCAAGTTTTGAAAGTATGATGTTGGTATTTTAATAGGGATGGCATTGAATCTGTGGATTGCTTTGGGAAGTATAAACATTTTAATAATGTTAATTCTTCCCGGCCATGAGCATGGTATGTTCTTCTATTTGTTAATGTCTTCTGCTATTTCTTTTCTTAGGGTTTCATAATTTTCTTTATAGAGGTCCTTCACCTCTTCTCTTAGGCATATTTCTAGGTATTTCCTTTTCTTTGTGGCAACTGGGAAGGGAATTGTGTCCTTAATTAGCTTCTAATTTTGGCTATTATAGGTGTATACAAAGTCTAGTGACTTATGCACATTGATATTTCGAACCTGAGACATTATTGTAATTTTTGACCACTTCCAGAGTCTTGTGGTTGAGTCTTTGGTGTTCTCTAAGTATAAGATCATATCCTCTGCAAAGAGTGATGGTTTGAATTCCTCTGCCCCCATTTGAGTACCCTTTATTTCCTTCTCTTGCCTGATTGTATTGGCTAGAACTTCCAGCACTATGTTGAATAGTAGTGGTGATAGAGTACAACCTTGCCTGGTTCCAGTTATAGGTGGAAAAGCTTTCACTTTTACTCCATTCAGTAAAATATTAGCTGTGGGTATACTGTAGATGACTTCTATCAGTTTAATAAATGTGTCACTAATGCCTATATCCTTCAGTGTTCTAATTAGAAAAGGATGCTGGATTCTATTGAATGCTTTTTCTGCATATATTGAGAGAATTATATGGTCTTTTTTTTTCTGCTTCTGTTGACATGGTGAACTATGTTTTTGGACTTGCGTATGTTAAACCAGCCTTGCATCCCTGAGATGATACATACTTGATCATGATATATGACTTTTTTGGTGAGAAACTGTTGTCTATTGACTAGGATTTTATTGAGAATTTTTGCATCTATATTCATTAGTGAAATTGGTCTGAACTTCTCCTAATTTTTAGTTGGGTCTTTTCCTGGTTTTGGTATCAGGGTGATGTTTGCGTCACAGAACATGTTGGGGAAGATTCCTTCCTCCTTAATTTTTTTTTTTTTGTTTGCAGTTTTGGCTGGGGCTGGGCTTCAACCCACCACTCCTGGTATATGGGCCAGTGCCCTACTCCTTGAGCCACAGACACCGCCCCTTCCTACTTAATTTTTTGGAATATTTTCTGCAGTATGGGAATAAGCTCTTCTGTGAAGGTTTGAATTCTAATGTGAAGCCATCAAGACCACAGCATTTTTTTTTTTTGGTTAGGGGATTTTTTTATTGTTTCTTTGATCTCTGTGCTTGAAATTGATCTCTTCAGGATATCTATTTCTTCCTGACTAAGTCTAGGAAGAGGGTGTGATTCCAAATATTGATCCATTTCCTTCACATTGCCAAATATCTGAGCATAGAGTTTCTCTTAGTATTCAGAGATGAGTTCTTGTATCTCTGTGGCATCTGTTGTTATTTCCCCCTTATCATTTCTGATTGAGGTTACTAGAGATTTTACTTTTTGATTTCTAGTTTGTGTGGCCAAAAGTTTATCTATTTTATTTATTTTTTTCAAAAAACCAACTCATGTTTCCTTAATTTTCTGAATGATTCTTTTGTTTTTAATTTCATTATTTTCTGATTTAATTTTGGATATTTCTTTTTTTCCGCTGCGTTTAGGCTTAGATTGTTCTTCTTTTTCCAATTCCATAAGCTGGCTTGTGAGTTTGTTGATGTGCTCTCTGTTTTTTTGATATAGGCATCTAAAGCAATAATTTTTTCTCTCAGTACTGCTTTTGCTATATGTCATAGGCCTTGGTAGCTTGTATCTTCATTGTTGTTATACTCAAGGAAGTTAATGATTTCCTCTTATATCTCTTCCTGAACTCAAATATTATTCAGCATAAGGTTGTGTAATTTCCATGCCTTTGTGTGGGATTGAACTTTTTGTTGGTTTGAGTTCTACCTTTATTGCCTTATGATTTGAGAAGATACAAGGTAAAATTTCAATTATTTTGATTTTGTTGAGGTTTGATATGTATGCTAGCTTATGATCTATTTTTGAGAATGTTCCATGGGCCAATGAGAAGAATGTATACTCTTCAGCTTTGGGATGAAGTGTTCTATATATGTCTATCAAGCTCAGTTGTTCTAGGATCACGCTTAAGTCCCTTGTATCTTTCTTTAGTTTCTGTTAGAGGATTTGTCCAGTTATGAAAGAGGAATGTTAAAGTCCTCTGTTATTATGTTTTTATGGGTTATCATATTGCTAAGACTAATGAAGGTCTGTTTCAAGAATCTGAGAGCATTTACTGTTGGTTCATAAATAATTTAGAATTGAAATGTCTTCATGTTGCATTGTTCCCTTGAGCAATACGAAGTGTCCATGTTTGTCTTTATTGACTTTAGTTGCTTTAAATCCACTTGTATCTGAGAATAAGGTTGCATCCCTTTTCTTCTGAGTTCTTTTTGCTTGAAAAAGTGTCTTCCATCCCTTAACCTTAAGTTTTAATTTGTCCTTCAAGGCTAGGTGTGCCTCCTGCAGGCAGCAAATAGATGACTTGTGTTTTTATTTTTAACCAATCAGCCAACCTCTGTCTTTCAGTGGGGAATCCAAGCCTTTAACATGTGTTGAGATAATTGATAAACATGGTGGAGTTCTATTCATCTTATTTTGTGAAATTCCATTGCTTAGTTTTATCTTTTGCTTCATTGTGGAAGCTAGATTTTGTCCATTAGTGTCTCAGTTTTTAGTTTACTGGTGGTGCATTGTGATGGTCAATGTGCAGAGTAGGTCTAAATATTTCTTGTACAGCTGGTCTTGTTGTGGCAAACATCCTCAATGTTTGTAACAGATTTGATTTCTCCATCAATTTTATAGTTTAGCTTAGCAGGATATAGAATTCTGGGCTGAACATTGCTCTGTTTAAGTAGATTAAAATTAGATGACCATTATCTTCTTGTTTGAAAAGTTTCATTAGAGAAGTCTGTAGTCACCCTGATGGATTTTCCCAAGTAAGTCAATTGGTGGTTCCTCCTGGCAGCTTGTAGAATCTTCTCTTTTGTCTTGACTTTGGATAGGTTCATCACAATGTATCTTGGTGAATCTCTATTTCAGGTGAGATGACCTGGGGTCTGATATCCCTCTGAAAGGAGTGTGTCAGAACCTTTGGTTATATTTGGGAAATTTTTATTTGTGATATCCTCTACTAGGGCTTCGGTGCTTTCTGGGAATTCTTCACCTTCTAGGATACCTATAACTCTTATGTTTGAAGGCTTCATGAAGTCCCATAATTCTGTAGTGAACATTCTGCTTTCTCTTTTGTTCTGTCTGTTTAACTCCCTGTGTCAGCTCAAGAGCTTTATCCTCTACCTCTGAATTTCCTTCTTCTGCATGGTCTAGTCTGTTATTGATATTTTCTGCTGCATTTTTAAGTTCCCTGATTGCCTGCTTTAATTCCTTCAGCTCTGCTATATCCTTTCCATTTTCTTCATATTGTTCATCTATTGTTTGATTCTTTTTGGATTTCCTTTCTGTTATTTTCCACTTTATCAGCAATTTCCTTTATTGTTTTTACCATCCATATTTTATATTACACTTCTGTAATTTCTAACATTCATTTATAGGTGGAATCTTCTGTGGTAGCTACCTCATGATCCCTTAGAAAGGTGGTTTTCATGTTGGCAGCATTTTTCTGCTGTTTCTTCCTCATGAGTGTTTTCTTTTTGTCTGTTTCCTTTTGCTACTTTTTACTTTCTCTTCCTCTTGCTCTTTAAGTTACTGTGCCTCTGACATAACATGTCGAGGTATCCTTTTGGTAAAGGACTAAAAGGATGAAAAGAATGAAGACCAAGAAGGGGAGAGAGATAGAGAAAAGAGAAAGAAAATGGTGTGAGTAAAGGGAAGATTGACAAAAAGAAAAGAGGAACATAAAGAGAGAGACAGAAGTAATAGTGGTGTACAGTAGGGTATTTTAAGCCAGTCCTACAAATCACAACCTCTGAGGGGGGGACTGGGTTCTGTGGTGTCCCTTGACATCTACAGCTCTTTGTCATCCTGAAAAGATATAGTACCCCACCTCCACCAAATAGAGAAAAACAAAACAAAACTACTATAAATCAAATAAAAACAAACAAACAAAAAACCTCAAGAGTTAAATTTGGGGGCAAAAAAATATTAGGGACAGAAGAACTAGCAAAAGTGAAGTCCTTATTTTTAAAGAGCACAACAGTGAAAAAATATATTTACACACAAAAAACATGAAAAAGAAGAATAAGAAAAATTGGGGCAAAAATTTGAAAAAAAGGAAAAGAAAAAAATTTTTTTGAAAAGAAAAATCAGACCAACTAACAATAACAACAACTTCAACAACAACAATAACAAAAACTATGTGATTGATATATATATATATTGCTAAATATTGCCTGGGCAACAGGTAATCTGGGATATGAGATGCTATTCGCAGTATACCTGTATAAGATGGAGACTGGAAGTCTCTGATGCTTTCTTTGCCCTCAAACCCTGCAGGGTTGGGAACTGGGATCTCTCCTCAGCCCACTTAATATACATGCCTTTACCTTTCCAAACTTTGTCTTTTGGCTAAGCAGCGGCTATCTCAGAAAATGGTGTGTTGCTTAGATCTCTCTGGAAGTGCCTGACCACCTGTCAGGTGTGGAAGAGTGGCCTTGCTCTAGGACCCTGATGGCTGAGCCTGTAAAGCCAATTTTCCCACAATGGAGCAAGGCTTGGAGCCAAACAGTGAAACAAACACTGAAACCTCCATTCTGCCCTTGCATCTCAGTTCTGGCCTCCGGGTGCTATTCAAAGTCACTTGCTTGCTCATCCAAGGTCTGCCAAGGTAACTAAACCAAGTGCCTGAGTCCAAAAAACCTTGTAGGGAAAGCCTTCCATGTGCAGAATGTGTGCTGATGTAGCTGCTGCCTTCTGCAGCTGCCATGGCTGGAGGCCTCAGACCAAAAGCAAACACTTGCCCCTTCTCCACTGCTTTCATCCACTTCCTGTGGTCCCAAGGTCTCCTGTTGCCTCCCTGTGCCCCTGAAGTGATGTTTCGGGGCAAAGCCCACAATTCTGAGGTGCCTGGGATCTTCTCTCACCTATCTCACCATGCCTGGTTTCAAAAAAACCTTTTTCTCCTCTGCCATCTTGCTCCACCCCTATGAAAATAAATCTTAATGTTTTCTTATTTATTCTCTGTCAAATTCCCGTACTCATCTCTTAGGCTTTCCTTAATTTTGTTAGTCTTTCTTTTTTCATTTCCACCCTACTTCGTTCCCTAAGCCAAACTATTATCACTCCCCTGAATCTTGCAGAAACAAAGTTTCTTTCAGTTCTATAGGCAGTGTAGGGATGGGAGATGCTTTGAAATTAGAATACTCTTAAGCTGCGTAACTTTGAGCTAGAAACTTCTCCAAGTCTTTGTCTCATCCATAAACTGAAGATAATATAATTCTTTGTTTTGAACATTATATGAAATATGTACAAGTTCCTAGCATTTTGATAATAAAAAATATGAAAGTTTCAAGCACTATATAGTATTTATCAAATATTCTATTCTTTTTTTTTTTTTTTTTTGAGATGGAGCCTCAAGCTATCCCCCTGGGTAGAGTGCCATGGCATCACAGCTGATAGCAACCTCCAACTCCTGGGCTCAAGCGAGTCTCCTGCCTCCGCCTCCCAAGGAGCTGGGACCACCGGCGCCCGCCACAACGCCCTGCCATTTTTTGGTTGCAGCCATCATTATTGTTTGGCGGGCCTGGGCTGGGGATTCGAACCCGCCACCCTAGGTGTACGTGGCTGGCGCCTCAGCCGATTAAGCCATAGGCGCCTGAGCCAAATATTCTATTCTTTACTTTCTCCTTCTTTCTTTTAACCCCACTATAGTCTTTCCACTTATATAAATGTCTTCATGAATCTGTCTCATGAGCCAGACTAATGAAATGTGGATTTCACATTTGTTATTGACTAGCTATGAGAACTTGGGCAAAGTGCTTAGCTGCTATGTGTCTATTTTGTAATCAGTAAAATTGAAACAGTGATAGTACCTACCACCTAGCATTGTTCTGAGATTGAAAGAGCTATAAAGTGTCTAATAGTGCCTGACTCATAGAAAGATTTTAGTAAGTGTTATTTATTTATAATAACTATAGGCATCCAGGTTATGTTAAATTCCTATATATCTCTTACTCTCATTATCATTCCTTTTGGAAGACTGACACATTACCAATAATCACAAGTATTGCCTTCCTTAGACCAATGCAGTTCTGTGATCCTAAATTTCCTCAATGATAAAATGGGAATAAACACATATCACCTCCTTCATAGTGATATTCCTAGGGATTAAGTACAAAAAAAAAAAAAGAAAACAGAAAACATGTAAATCACTTAGCAGTGTGTTGCATTTTCAATATGTGCTGGCTTTTAGGTTTATTTGTTCGACAAATATTTACTGTGCACTTTCTATGTAATCAGTACTGTAGAAGGTGTTAGGGATACAAAATTGTGCCACCATGAAGCTTAAATTATAGGAGGAAAGAGAGATATAATTCCTATTGAGAAAAATGGAGAGAGAGAGGGTGGTCTTGTCAGTACCCTTCAAGGACCTTGAGTGAGTATGACATTGGAATATGTTGATGAAGGGATAAAGAAAGGAGTGGTTTGGAAGATTACAGCATTGATAATTTGTGCTGGGTGCTACATTTGAAGCCCGCAATGGCAGATGATCAAAAAGGCTGGAGGATCCTGAGTATAGCTTGGACAGTTATAGCATCATTTGGCAGCAAGCCCCATTGACAATTAACTAAAGGGAGCAGTCAGGAAAATAGAGATAATGTACTTTCTTTGTGAAAGTCTGTGTATGTGTTAGACTTCTTGATTTTTTTCCTATTCTGGAAAAAACAGTTCAAATAATCATGCTTTCTAAGCCAAATTACATTAGTTATTGCCATTTATAAGCCTTTAAGAATAAGAACTAGATTTCCTCTGAGAGGTTTCATAAAATGTGTGGATTGTTATGGAACCACATTCATTCCACATATGAAACATGTTTATGTTTCAAAAACTGTAAGTAATAGCTACCTAAGAAACACTCTTATTTTATAATGCTGCCTGATAATTGTTAGATTTGAAGATAACTTGTCCCTAATTGTAGCATTAATTCCCTATTAATATTTACAAAATCAGCCATATTACTAAATATATACTAAATATACTCTACTTCAGATTCACATAAATGCATTGACTTCTGCCTTCTACCAGAAGGCTAAATCCTTGTAGATCTGGTCATTGTGTCAAAGGGAAGTCCAGAAATAGTCACAGACACTCAAAATTTAAACTAGCCTTGCATTTTATAAGCTCTTTGGGATTTCAATGAGGATAAATGATTCTAGATTACATTCAGTAGAAGCAACTCAATTGGCTCACTATTTTACATCAAGTTTAACTACAATTCAGATAATTGACTCTTAGGTCTAAGGTGTCACCAAAATGCCATTCAATCCACTCACATCTCAGGTGTTTAAAAAGTTACATAGAAAATATCAGCATTTTAATAGAACAAGAAAGAGCAGTGGCACTGAGTTTGACATTTTAGAATATTAAATAAGGGAAATGCATTGACAGATGAATGTAGCAGCCTCATGAAATTCCACCGGGAGGCAGTATTAAGACAGACTTGTATTCAGCTGCTAGACAATGAAGTCTTATTAAATAACTGGGCCCCAGTTATTAGGAAGGATTAAGAATTAAGTTCCAAATATCAGGAGAGGAACTAGAAAGAATTCAATTTTAAATCCCAAGATATACCATATTTATGCAATGCTGTGCCAGACACTGGACTAAACACTTGGGAAATAGTGCAGAGTAATAGCCTCATCCTGTATAAGATTTCTACCTAGAGCGAAACAGAGAGATATTTAATATAAAAAATACTATGCTGAAAGGACTGAGTGCTGTGTGAACAGATAGAAGAAGAATGGTTAAGCTGATACCTGATGAGCAGGAATTAATGAAGAAAAGTATAGGAAAGAGAGATCCATGATCCTGAAGGATTTGGCTTAGCAGCTAATTGGTTCTAGGGCAATGACTACAAGTTGAAACATTTTGAGCTGGTGGTTACCTGTCTTTGTACTCACAGCTTCCTCTGTACTCAGATGTTATGACAAACATTTCTTTCTATGAATGACCAAACTAAAGTTTTTTTTAATAATGAAAGCTACATTCATGAATTTCTTTCCCGTTATTTTGATTAAAATCAAGTAAATCTCTTTAGATGTGTTTGTGTGTACCTGTAATGTTTTTGGATGAACCATTTGAAAGTAAGTTCCAGAGATCATAATATGGTACTCTAAATATGTATCCATATTTTAAGTATTAGAACATTCTACCATTATCATAATTAGATGTCATCACTGTACTTAAACATTGCAATGATTCTCATAATATCATTTTATACATAAGCTATAGCCAAATTTCCTGAGCTGTTTAAAAAAAATGTATTTTATGGTCGCATTTCCAACCAGGATTCTATTTACAACCATACATTGCTTTTGGGTTTTATTTATGTTAACTTTTCTTAAATCTAGAAGTCAATCTTTTTCATTGTGTTTCCTTTCTATGATTTCAACTACTGAAGAGATTCAGCATATTTTCTTTAAAACAAATCACCTTTTGGATTTTGCTGATTTTATTTGTGATTTTGTTGATGTAGCTATGTTCCTTACATTTCTGAAAACTGTAAATTAGAGCTAAAGCTTATCGGACTCAGGTTTAACACTTTTGGGTGGGACTAATTCATAGGTGAGGTTGTATGCTGCATAGTATATCACATTAAGAGACATACAATATGTGATTGACTCTGACCCTAGTCAGTAGATCACTGGGTTAAAATGATACCTTGGTTAAGATTATGACTGTTATTTTGTACTATTGAACAGCTAACATTTTTATCCCTTTTAAGTTATCATTCATGAGGGTGATTCTTTGGTACTATCTCAGTACCCATCCATCTATTGCCTAAAAGTTTTCATTTCCTTTGATGTTCCTTGCCAAAGTCATTGACCTCAACAGTAGTTTCATCTTTGCCTAATCTTATGTATTTTGAAGTGAGGCAGTGGTTTTACTAAATACTGATTGGTTCAGAGGTTTATAAACCTGCTGTATCAAATTATACCTGCATACAGTGAAATAGTTTTTCCATTTAACAAACAAGCCAACCATATCTTCTCTTCACTATTGATTGTGGCAGTTCAGTGACAATTGATAAAAATTATAGTGATTAAGACATTGTAAATAGGATTCAAGTGAACTACTTTGAGGTAAAGTTACCAAAAGGAAATAATGTTGGGATAGGGGTAGTAGCAAAAAGACAAAAGTAAGGACTTGGAGACTTGGCCAGTGCTAGAAGGGTTATAGAGATAAAGAATGTGGCAGGAGGAGTAAGGTTTAAATATATAACTAAACTAGAGTGAGATTTTATGCTGAGTCTAAAAGTATGCTTATAGAGCAGTGGTTCTCAGCCTTCCTAATGCCGCTACCCTTTAATACAGTTCCTCATGTTGTGGCGACCACCAACCATAAAAATATTTTTGTTGCTACTTCATAACTGTAATTTTGCTACTGTTATGAATCATAATGTAAATATCTGATATGCAGGAGAGCCCCCCAAAACGGGTGGCAACCCACAGGTTGAGAACCGCTGCTATAGAGCCTGAGGAGGTAAAGAGAGTGAAACAAGATATGTATAAGGAAGAAAAGGAGTGATGGAGCCTATGAAAGTAATACAATTTATGTCTTATCCAAACAGGGCTTCTACTGTGCATCAACAGCTCAGTGTAATGTGGAAAATGGATCTAGTGTTGCCAGATCTGTTGATATTGCAAGAAAAAGCTAGAAATATGAATTACAAGGTGAAACAAATCAGTTTTACAATGGGAAAAACTAATCTAACAGTAAATTTAAAGTACACTGTAGTAAGTCTGTTTGTGTGTTTCATTTAGCTTGTTGGTCATAATTTTGCAAAATTTTGTCTGAAAATCCTTAATTTTAAATTTACTAAGTTCAGAAAGTAAGTGGATATGTTAGGTTATCTACTTTGTATAAACAAAGACCAAACCTAAAAACCACATAGTGCCATGCTTGCTTCAGCAGCACATACACTAAAATTGGAACGATACAGAGAAGATTAGCATGGTCCCTGCACAAGGATGACATGCCTATTTGTGAAGCATTCCATATTTTTACAATTAAAAAAATACAAACAAAACAAAACAAAACAAAGCAAAACAGATAATGCCTAATGACCAGGGATACTTACCAACCAACTATGATCCTGACATGGTGCTCTTCTGTTTGTTTATACAGCTTGTCCTCTAATTTGGTTTTAAGTTCTTTGAGTATAAGGCACTTTGTCTTTTTTATTTTTTTTTTATTGAATCATAGCTGTGTACATTAATGCAGTCATGGGGTAAAGTGTGCTGGTTTTATATATAATTTGAAATACTTTCATCAAATTGGTTAATATAGTCTTCATAGCATCCTCTTAGTTATTGTGTTAAGGCACTTTGTCTTTATGTCCACAGCTACCTACAGAGTGTACTTGGTCCTCGATAAAAGGATATTGATGATAATGTTAGTGCTGATGATTATTTCTATCCAATAAAAATCAAGGTAAGTCACTTTGTATTTTGCTTATCATGGATAAGTAAGAATGATGACTTTTCCATGTAATACATGTTTTCATTTTGTAAACACTTGCAGTTTGTCTGCAAACTGATGTCGTCATTTAATGTTATTTTCAACACAGCGTTTACAAAATTCATGGCTGCAGCTGTCTCATATCATTATATTCTCCCTTATAATATTTTTAACAAGCCGTTCCTCATTTTTATATTATAATGTTCTAGAAAGTAATAAATGATTAAAATAATCAGAAATCCATGACATTGGTGAAAGACACATACATATATATTTTTAGTCATATTTGAAGAGTAGTACTTATATAATAATGCACTAACTCTATCAGAACATCAGGAAAATTTATATTATCTCCTTGGTTCAGCTTCATTTTCGGAAAAATAAGCTATTAAATATATCATATCTATACCTTGATTTTTATTGGATAGAAATAATCATCATCACTGACATTGTCATCAAACTCACAAATCTAGGCTAGAATGGGAGTTTTTCTTTGTTTCATTTGCCCCCCCAAGCATTCTCTGATCTCTCTCTATCTCTCTTTCTCTCTAACCAAAAACCAATTTAAGGAAATAAGGTCACAAAATGGGAAATCTAAATATAAGTGCGAAAGGTAAATTATGTATTTTAAAACTTTTAAATGACTGTACTAGTAATGATTCTGTTTAAATAAATAGCTTACTAATACATAGTAAACTTTTAATGATGGCACTTTAACACAAAGATTTTTGTACATAATTTCATTTATTAAATGTGTTTTTCTTGTGTCTAACATTGTAAAATATGGTTTTAGTATCATGTATCAAATTATTGTCTCTAATTTTCACATTGACCTGGCAAGAAAGTAGTATTAGTCCCACATATAGATGGGGAAACTGAGGCTCACAGCATTTAAGTAACCTAGTCAATGCCATATATCTAGTAAGTAGTGGATCTAGGATTAGTGTCTGTGTTTGCTTCAAAGCCTATATTCTTGTCTTATGCCATATTGCCTCTGCCATATATAAGTGCTGCTATGTAACAGTGCTATAGAAAATAAAGATTAAATATCCATATTATATGAATGTAGATCTTAACCTCAAATTGAAATATATATGAGTTTTACATTGAGAATGGTATAATGTATAGTACATAACCATAATGTCCTCAGATCCTTAATTTGAAAAAGGAAAAACCAAAATCTTTTTTTCATTGACTTTGAATGGTTGACTAGATAGTTCTTCGTTTGTTTTTGTTTTTGTTTTTTGTTTTTTTAATCTATTCTCACTACCTCTGTGTTTTAATTGGTATATTTAGGCTCTTGACATTCAAGATAATTATTGCTATAGTGAGATTAATAGCTACCATATTCATCACTGTTTTCTATTTGTTTGTCATTCTTTTTGTCCCTAGTTTTGTCTTCCATTTTTTTGCTGTCTTTGGGGTTTTAACTGAGCATTTTATATGCTGCCATTTTCTCTCTCTCTTTTTTAGCCTACCAATTTTTCTTATTTCTTGTTTGTACTTTTTTTTTTTTTTTAAGAGCCAGGATCTCCCTCTGTTGCCAAGGTTGGAATGCAGTGGTCCAGTCATAGATCATTGTAACCTTATATTCACTGGCTTAACCAATCCTCTTAATTCACCCTCCTGAGTAGAAACCTAATTGTTCAGGCTGGTCTTGAACTTCTGGCCTTAAGTGATTCCCTTGCCTTTGCCTCCCAAAGTGCTGGGATGATAGATATGAACCTCTGTGCCAGGCACTGTTTTGACTTTTTTTTTTTTTTTGGTTGTTGTAATAGTTTCCAATATTCATTTACATCTGATCTAAGTCCACTTTCAAATAATGCTATACAGCTTCATGGGTGGTATGAGTACCTTATAATAACAAAATAATCCTAATTCTTCTCTCCTGTTACTTTTATCATTGTTGTCATTCATTTCACCTCTATATAAACACACACAGACATATATATGTGTATATATATGTATATATTGTGTATAAAATCAAATAGATTGCTCACACTGTTATCTGCTGGATCAAGTGAAAATAAAAAAAAAATGAAAGTTTATTTTATTTATTTATTTATTTATTTATTGTTGTGGATTCATTGAGTATACAAAGAACCAGGTTACATTGATTGCATTTGTTAGTAAAGTCCCTCTTATAATGGTGTCCTGTCTCCAAAAGGTGGTGTGTGACGTATTTTATTTTATTTTTGAGACAGAGTCTCACTCTGTTGCCCTGGGTCAGGCTTTGTTTCTTTTTCTTTTCAGCTTTGGAAGTTTCTATTGATACATATATCCTCAAGCCTAAAGTTCTTTCCTCAGCTATGTTCAACCTACAAATTAGCCCATCAAAAACCTTCTTTATATCTGTTACAGTTTGTTTTTTTTTAACTCTCTAGAATTTTTTTGATTCTTTCCTATAATTTTACATCTCTCTGTTTTCATTACCTATCTGTTCTTGCATGCTGTCTATTTTATCTCTTAAAACCCTTAACATATAATTATAGGTATTTTAAATCCTCGGTCTGATAATTACAGCATCCTTATTGTATCTGATACTGATGTTTGCTTTCTCTTCAAATTATGCATTTTTCATTTTAGTGTGTCCTGTAATTTTTTTCTTCATAGCCAGACCTGATGCACTTGGTAGAAAGAACTATTATAAATAGACATTTAAAACAGGGTGGTAAGGTGTGGGGTAGGAGAAGAATTTCACAGTCTTATGATTAGTTCTCAGGCTTTTACATAGCTTGTGCCTCTGAACTGTGAACTTCCCAAGTGCTTCTCAGTTATTTAGGTGGGACAGAATGGCTAAAGTGGGCTGGAGTTGGGTGTTTCCCTTCCCCGAGATCAGTTAGGATCTGATGAAATTTCAGCAGGGTAGTCTCTGGGTAAGTAGATTCTCCAGAGAGCAGATGATATTAGGAACACCATGCTCTGGCATTTTGGAAAATGTTTCCTTTAACCCTTCCCCTGCTGAAAGCACACAGAGATACTTTTTTCTGATATTTACTATGAGACCCTGGTCAAGCTCCTAAAGGTAAAACTCACAAAAGTGTAGATGCCTCCCTATGGTTTGGTACCTATAGAGTTTTTCACTATCACACTTACCCACTCTGAGCCTATAGCAATTCATCAATTATCATTCAGGTTTTCCTCCCTTGGCACTGGTCCTCACAGAGGTTTCTGCTCAGGAATCTCTGCTTTGACCAGCTACAACTCTCTGTCTTCACCTGTCTGTGTCCAATCCTGGGACAGTGGTTTGGCTCTGTGTCATTATCTTTTTTGTGAATCTAAGACTTGTTGATTTTTCAGTATGTTCAGCTTTTTACATGTTGTTAGGACAGAAGGTGACATCCAAGTTCCTTACACGTGGATCAGGAAATGGGAAGGTCTTCTTTCATTTTTTAAAAAATATTTTTATTTTTAATAGACATAATAATTGTAAATATTTATGTGATACAATGTGACTTTTTAATACATGTATTTGTTGTGTAATTATCAAAGGATAATTAGTGTATCTACCACCTTAAATATTTATTATTTCTTTGTAATGAGACCATTCAGAATTCTTTTTTCCAGCTAATTTGAGATATTTAATACCTTATTGTTAACTTTAGTCATCCTACTGTCCAATAGAATACCAGACATTATTCTTCTTTTCTAATTATAAGTTTATATTCACTAACCAGCCTCTTCCCAACCACCACATCCCCAGGTTCTTAGACTCTGGTGAACACTGTTCTATTCACTACTATCTCTCTTCTATGAGATCAATGTTCTAAAAATCCACATATGAGTGAGATAATGCAATATTTGTCTTTCTGTGTGTGCCTTAATTAGTCTATGTTGTTTCAAATGACATAATTTCATTATTTTTTTCTAGGAAAATACTATTCCATTGTGTTTATATGCCACATTTTCTTGATCTATTCATCTATTGTTGGACATTTAGGGTTGATTCCATATATTGGCTTTTGTGAATATTGCTGCAATAAATATGGTAATTCAGATATTTCTTTAACATACTTTTAAAATTTCCTTTGGATATGTACCTAATAATGGGGTTGCTGGAATGTACAATCTATTTTATATTTTTTGAGGAACTTCCATATCGTTTTTCACAATCGCTATACTTATTTACCTCCTCACGATAGTGTGTTTCTTATTCTCCACGTTGTTTCCAACAGTTATTATTTGGTATTTTTTTGTAATAATATTCATTCTAACTAGAAGGAGGTAATATTTATTTTTTTAATTAAATCATAGCTGTGTACATTAATGCAGTCATGGGGTACAGTGTGCTGGTTCTATATACAATCTGAAATATTTTCATCAAACTGGTTAACATAGCCTTCATGTAATTTTCTTAGTTATTATGTTAAGACATTTATATTCTACATTTAGAAAGATACACATGTACCCTTGTAAGATGAACCATAGGTGTGGTCCCTCCACCCATCCTGGAAGGAGGTAATATTTCATGGTGGTTTTAATTCCCCCTTCTGTGATGATTAATGATGTTAATTTTTTTTCATATACCTGTTAGCCATTTGTATTTTTTCTTTAGAGAATGGGGGAGCAGAGAGAGGGAAGGCAGGAGGGCGTGAGGGGTCACGGTGTTTGGCACACATCTTGGGAGAGGAACACATTTTAAAGAGGAACTTTGCCTGACAAATGCAATTAGTGTAGCCTGGTTCTTTGTACCCTCAATGAATCCCCAACAATAAAAAAAATCTATGAAGGTCTTTTGCTCATTTTGTAGTTAGATTAGTTGCTTTCCCTGTTGAGTTGTTTGAGTTCCTCACACATTTGTGATATTAGCTCTTTGTCTGATGTATAGTTTGTGAATGTTTTCTCCAATTCCATATGTTGTCTCTGTGCTTCGTTGATAGTATCCTTCACTGTGGAAAAGCTTTTTAGTTTGACATTTTGTCTATTTTTGATTTTGTTTTCTGTGCTTTTGAGGTTATATCCAAAAAATTTTTTGCCTGGCCCAATGTCATAAAGAATTTCCCCTATGTTTTCTTTTCATAGTTTCATAGTTCTGGGTCATCCATTTAAGTCATGAATCCATTTCAAGTTAATTTTTATAAATGAGGAAAGATAGGGGTCTAGTTTCATAATTTTGTATGGGAATATCTAATTTTCTCAGCATCATTTATTAAAGAAATGCTCCTTTCCCAAATGTTTGTTCTTCACACCTTTGTAGAAAAATATTTGGTGCTCTCTCTCTCTTTCTCTGTACATATTTTTGCTTTCTCTATTATGTCTCACTGTTCTATGTATCTTTTTTTTTTTTTTGCAGTTTTTGGCCAGGGCTGTGTTTGAACCCACCACCTCTGGCATATGGGGCCGGCACTCTACTCCTTTGAGCCACAGGCGCCGCCATCTGTGTGTCTTTTTTATGTTCTGCTCACAATAGTTTTGCAGTATATTTTAAAGTCAGATAGTGTAGTATCTCCAGTTTTATTTTCTATTTATTTGTCTTATTTTATTTTTATTCAAAATTGCTCTGACTATTCAGGATCTTTTGTAGATTTATTTTTTTCTATTTCTGTGAAGAATGTCATCGGTATTTTGATAGGGATTGCATTGAATTTGTAGATTCTTTGGGATAGTATGGAAATTTTAACAAAATTAATCCTTTCAATCCACAAACACAAGATATATTTCCCTTTATTTGTGTTGCTGTTAACTTCTTTCATTAACGTTTTATAGTTTTAATATAGAAATCTTTCACATTTTTGGTTACATTTATTCCTAGGTATCTTAGTTTTTATAGCTATTACAAATTGGATTGTTTTCTTGATTTCTTTATAGGTAGTTCACTATTATTGTATAGAACACTATTGATATTTATATTTTGATTTTGTATCCTGCCAATTTGGCAAATTTATATACCCTAACAGATTTTTAATAAAGTCTTTAGGGTTTTCTATACATAAGATACTTATTTTAAAATCTCTCCAATTTCATTTTGAAGAGTATAGGGTGGGGGATGAGGAGAGGAAAGTAAGAACCTCTCTGTCAGGTATAATGTACAATGTTTAAGTTATGAGCACAAAGTCCTAACTTAAGTATTTTCGAAGGTATCTATATAACAACAAAAAAATTGTACCCACTTAATATTTTCAAATAAAAAACATGTAATTTGAAAATAGGCACATTTAAACTTCCTCCTCTGTAATTTGGAATCCCTTCTTAAAATTTTATTGTTCAGGGTTCATGGAGGGTAGAAAGAATTACGTTACACTGATTGCTTTTTTTCATGTAAAGTCCCTCTTATAATTATGACCCACCCCCAAGATGTGTGCCATAGTCCATAATCCCCCAAACCCCTCTCTCCTCTCTTCCCCTCACTCCCTCATTCACCTGACCCCCACCTTGAATAGGTTTGAGTTTTTCTCTTATGAGGTTATGTATTAGATTGTCTACCAGCTTCATATTAGAATTGTACATTGGATTCTTACTTCTCAATTCTTGTGATACTTTACTAAGAAGAATGTATTCCAACTCCATCAAGGTTAATACAAAAGATGTCAAGTCTCCATCCTTTTTTAATGGCTGAATAGTTTTCCATGGATTACATATACCAAAGCTTGTTAATCCATTCCTCAGTTGGTGGGCATTTAAGTTGTTTCCACATCTTGATGATTGTAAATTGAGCTGTGATAATCAGTCTAATGCAAATGTCCTTGTGATAAAATAATTTTATTTTCTTCTCAGTAGATGCCTAGTAATGGGATTGCAGGATCAAATGGGAGATCTAATTTGAATTCTCTGAGGATTCTTTATACTTCTCTCCAAAATGGCTGTATTTGTTTGCAGTCTCACAAACAGTGTAAAAGTGTTCCCTTTTCTCCACAACCATGCCATCATCTGCAGCTTTGAGTCTTTGTGATGTGTGATATTTTCACTGGGGTTAAATGATATCTCAGGGTGTTTTTGATTTGTATTTCTCTGATGATCAGGAACAATGAGCATTTTTTCAAATGTTTATTAGTCATTAGTCTGCCTTCATCAGAGAAGGTTCTGTTCATATCTCTCTCTTGCCCAGTAGTAGATGGTATTGTTTACTCTTTTTTATTGATGAATTTGAGTTCTCTGTAGATTGTAGTTATTAGTCCTTTTGTCAGATTCATACCCTACAAATAGCTTTTCTACTCTGAAGGTTGTCTTCTTTACTGTGTCCTTAGCTGTTCACAAGCTTTTCAGCTTAATTAGGTTCCATTCGTTAATTGTTGTTGTGATGTCCACTGAAGTCTTTGACATAAAATATTTCCCTAGTCCAACATCATCAGGAGGAGTTTTCACTAAAATTTCTTATAATATTTTTATTGTTTCATGTCTTAGATTTAAATCTTTTAACTATCTTGAATCAATTTTTGTAAGTGGTGAAAGGTGTAGGTCCAATTTCAGACTTTTACATGTGGTTATCCAGTTCTCCCAGCACCATTTGTTGAATAGGGATTCTTTTCCCCACTGTATGATTTTGTTCAATTTATCAAAGATCAGATGGCAAGTAGAGGCTGGTCTCATATCTTGGTTTTCTATTCTGTTATATGTCTAGGTCTCTATTTTTGTGCTAATTCCATGTCATTCTGATTATTGTGGACTTGTATTATATCCAAAAGTCTGGTAAGGTGATGCCTCCAGCTTTGTTTTTATCACTAAGAACAGCCTTAGATGTATGGCTTTATTTCTGGTTCTATACAAAATAAAAAAAAATTTTTTGGCAGTTTTATGGCCAGGGCCAGGTTTGAACCTGCCACCTTTGGTATATGGGGCCGGTGCCCTACTCCGTTGAGCCATAGGTGCCACCCTGAAGAACTATTTTTTCCAGTTCTTCACAACATGATGTTGGTATTTTAATGGGGATTGCACTGAACCTGTAGATTGCTTTCTGTAAAATAAACATTTTAACAATGTTTCTTCATCTCAGCCAAGAGCAAGTTATTTTCTTCCATTCTTTAATATCTTCTGCAATTTCTTTCCTTAGGGTTTCATAATTATCTTTGTAAAGATCCTTCAACTCTTGTTAGGTATATCGCTAAGTATACCATTCCATTTGAAGCTACTGTGAAGTGAATTATGTCCTTGATGTTCTTCTCGACCTGGCTGTTACTGGCATATACAAAGGGTACTGATTTGTGGACATTGATTTTATATCCTGAGACATTACTGTATTTCCTGCTCACTTCCAGGAGTTTTGTGGTTGAGTCTCTGGGGTTTTCTAAGATTATATCCTCAGCAAAAAGTGAGATGTTGCCCTCCTCTATCCCCATGTGGATGCTCATTATATCCCTCTCTTGCTTGATTGCGTTGGCTATTACTTCCAGCACAATATTGAATAATAGTGGCTATAGTGTACATCCTTGCCTGGTTTCTGTTCTAAGTGGAAAAGCTTTCAGATTTACTCCATTCAGTGTGATATTACCTGTGGGTTTGTCATAGATGGCTTTAGTCAGCATAAGAAATATGCCCCCGTGCCTATTTTCTTAAGTGTTCTTGTTAGAAATGGATGATGAATTTTGTCAAATGCTTCTTCTGCATTTATTGGGAGGATCATATGGTCTTTATTTTTTTCTTTTATAAGTATGGTATATTCCATTTATGGATTTCTGTATGTTAAACCAGTCTTGCATCCCTTGCATGAAGCCTACTTGATTGTGATATATGATTTTTTAAATGTGTACCTGCAATCTATTGGCGCAGATTTTATTGAGTATTTTTGCACCAGTATTCATTAGTGAAATTGGTCTGTAATGTTCCTTTTTAGTTGAGTTATTTTGGTTTGGGAATCAAGGTAATGATTGTTTCATAGAATGTATTGGGGAAGCTTCCTTCTTTCTCAATGTTTTGGAATAGTTTCTGCAGTTTAGATGTAAGTTCATCTGTGAAGGTGTGATAGAATTCTGATGTGTAGCCATCTGGTCCTGGGCAATTTTTTTTGTTGAAAGCTTTTTTTTTTTTAAATTTTTTCTCCATCTTACTGCATGATGTTGGTCTGTTCAAGAGATCTATTTATTTTTGGTTAATTCTATGCATATGGTGTGATTGCAGGTATTGGTCCATTTCCTCCACATTTTCAAATTTCTGCGCAAAATGTTTTTGGTAGTAGTCGGAAATAATCTCTTGTATCTCTGTGGTATCAGTTGTTATTTCCCCCTTTTCATTTCTGATTAAGATTATTAAAGATTTTACTTTTGTATTTCTGGTTAATCTGGTCCAGTGGTGTATCAATTTTATTTATCTTTTCGAAGAACCAACTTTTTGTTTCATTAATTTTCTGAATGATTTTTTATTTTCAGTTTCATTTATTGCTGACTTAATTTTGGTTATTTCTTTTCTTCTGTTAGGTTTATCATTGGACTGTTTTTCCTTTTGCATTTCTTTAGGATGATTCATTGAGTTGTTGATGTATTCTTTCTGTTTTTCAGATGTAGGCAATCTAATGTGATAATTTTCCCTCTTAGGACTGATTTTGCAGTGTCCCACAGGTTTTGGTAGCTTGTGTCTTTATTGTTGTCTTGCTCAAGGGATTTAATGATACTATTTTTTATGTGTTCCTTGACCCGACTGTCATTCAGTATAAGGTTGTTTAATTTCCATGCCTTTGTGTGGTGATGACAATTTTTGTTGGAGCTGAGTTCCACCTTTATTGCTTTGGAGTCTGAGAAAACACAAGGTAAAATATCAATTCTTTGGATTGTTTTGAGGTTTTATTTGTGTCCTAGGATATGACCTATTTTGGAGAATGTTCCATGGAATGATAAGAAGAATGTATATTCCTTAGCTTTGGGATGGAGTGTTCTATATATCTATCTGTAGCGGTCTATCAAGCAGAGTTGTTCTAGGGTCACGTTGAAGTCCCTTGTATCTTTCCTTAGTTTCTGTTAGAGGATCTGGCCAGCTCTGGGAAAAAAGTGTTAAAGACTCCAATTATTGTGGTGTTATGGGATATGATGTTGCTCAGACTAATTAAGATCTGTTTTATAAATCTGGGAGCATTTGAGTTGGGCGCATAAATATTTAAAATTGAAATGTCTTATTTTTCCCTTGATTGCTACAAAGTGTCTTTGTCTTTTTTGACTTTAGTTGCTTTAAATCCACTTGTATCTGAAAATAACATTGCGACCCCTCTTTTCTTCTGATTTCCATTTGTTTGAAAAATTGTCTTACGTACCTTAACCCTGAGTTTTAATTTGTCCTTCAAGACTAAGTCTGTTTCTTGCAGACAGTAAATGGATGGCTTGTGCTTTTTTATCCAATCAGCCAGCTTATGTCTTTTCAGTGGGGGAAGTCAAGCCATTAACGTTTATTAAGATAATTGATAAAAATGGTGGAGTTCTATGCATCTTATTTTGTGAAAGTTTATTGCTTAGTTTTATCTTTTGCATCATTGTGGAAGCTAGGTTTTATCTTTTAGTTTCTAGATGTTTACTTTGCTACTGGACCATTGTGATGGTCAGTGTGTAGAATAAATCTAAATATTTCCTATAGAAATGTTCTTATTTTGGCAAACATTCTCAATAATTGCATATCAGTAAAAAATTTGATTTGTCCATCAATTTTAAAGTTTGGCTTAGCAGGATATAGAATTCTGGGCTGAAAATTGTTTTGTTTAAGTAGGTTAAAGGTAGATGACCATTATCTTATGGCTTGAATTGTCTCATTTTAGACATCTGCAGTGGCCTTGATCAATTTGACGTGATAGGCCATTTGGTGCTTACTCCTGGCAGCTTGCGGAATTTTCTCTCTTTTTTTTTACTTTAGACAGATTCATGACAATGTGTCTTGAAGAATCTTTGTTTGAGTTGAGATGACCTGGGTCTGATGTCCCTCTGAAAAGAGTGTATCACAATCTTTGATAATATTTGGAAAATTTTCATTTATGATATCCTCCCATAGGGCTTCCATTCCTCTGGGGTTTTCTTTTTCCCCTTGGGATACCTATAACTTATATGTTTGAACATTTAATGAAGTCTCATAATTCTATCAGTAAACATTCTGCTTTCTCTCTTTTTTGTTTTGTCTATTTAATTGCCTGTGTCAGCTCAAAAGCTTTATTCTCTACCTCTGAAATTCTTCTTTCTGCATGGTCTAATCTGTTATTGATACTTTCAACTGCATTTTTAAGTTCCATGGTTGACTACTTCAATTCTATAAGCTCTACTATATCCTATCTATATTCTCAATATTGTTCATCTCTTATTTGATTCTTTTTTTGGATTTTTTTTTGTTTTTTACACTTTCTCAACAATTTACTTCATTGTTTTTATCATCCATATTTTAAATTCCCTTTCTATAATTTCTAACATTTCTTTATAGGTTGAATCTTCTGTAGTAGCTACTTCATGATCCCTTGGTTGGAGGGTTTACTCTGTTCTGATTTTTCATGATGCCAGAATTTCTCTGCAATTTCTTCCTTATGAGTTTTTTTTTTATTTTTGTCTGTTTCCTTGTCCTACTTTTTCCTTTCACTTCCCCCTACTCTTTAAGTTACCATGCTGCTGACATAAGGTGTTGAAGTGTCCTTTTGGGAAGAACTGAAAGGAACAGAAGAGTGAAGAGCAGGAAGGGATAAAAGATAAAAAAGTGAAAAAGGAAAGGAAAGGGTGGGAGTAAAATGGAAGATTGACAAAAAGAAGAGAGGGAGAGAGAGAGAGAGAGAGAGAGAAGTAATCATGGTGTTCAGTAGGGTACTTTTACCCACTCTCACAAATTCCAACCACTGGGGATGGGTCCCTTGACATCACAGCTCTTTGCCAGCCTGAGCAGACACAGGATCCCACCTCCACCAAATAGAGAAGAAAAACAAAAATACTATAATCAAACCAAGCCAACTAAACAAAAAACCTTGAGGGATAAAATTAGAGACGAAAACAATAAGAGGGGCAGAAAACTAGCAAAAATATAGCCCTTATTATTATGAAGGCAACAATGAAAATTTATATTTACTTGGGAAAACTGAAGAAAAGGAAGAATAGAAAAATCTGGGGGGGAAAAAGTTTTTTTATTTTTAAAAGAAGAAATATTTTTAAAAGAAGAAAATTATATATATACATATATGTATACATATATACATACATATATATATGTATATATATACAAACACACATATGTGTGTGTGTGTCCTACTTTTGTCCTCCACTTGGACTTCTGAAGTATCTTGCTAACCCCCTGTACCCCCAAACAGATATTTCTGGGTAGAGCTCATATGCCAGAGGTGCCTGGAGTCTTCTTTCCCCAGTCTCACTGTGTCTATTTGCTAAGAAACTGTCTCTAATCCACCATCTTGCTCCAACCCCTTAATAATCTTTTCAATGTGTGGTCAAATTGGGTTTGCTAGTATTTTGTCAATGATTTTTATATCTTGTTCATCAGGGATATTGGTCTGTAGATATTTTTGTTGTGTCCTTTTCTGGTTTTTTGTATCAAGTTAATAGTGGCCTCAACAAAAGTTTGAAAGTATTCCCTCTTCTTTAATTTTCTGGTATAATTTTAGAGGAATTGGTATTAGTGTTTCTTTAAATGTTTGGTAAAATTCAGCAATAAAGCCATCAGATCTTGGACTTTTTTCAATGTGTACTTTTTATTATTAGTTTAAATTTGTTTCCCATTGTGAGTCTGTTTAGATTTTCAATTTCTTCATAATTCTATCTGGGTAGGTTATATGTGTCCTAGAATTTATCTTTTTCTTATAGGTTATTCAATTTGTTGGTATATCACTGTTTTTAATAGTTTCTCATAATCCTTTCTAATTCTGTGATATCAGTTGTAATGTCTTCTTTTTCATCTCTAATGTTATTTGAGTATTTTTTCTTTTTTTTTATACTAGCTAAAGGTTTGTCATTTGTGTTTATTTTTTCAAAAGACTGATTTTTTGTGTTCATTTTTCCAGTCTCTATTTCATTTATATCTGCTCTGATCTTTATTTCCTTTCACTAATTTTTGGTTTAGACTGTTCTTGTTTTTCTATTTCTTTGAGATGTAATGTTAGGCTGTTTATTTGATATCCTTTTTTCTTTCTCTTTCTTCTCCATCCTTCTCCCTCCTCCTCCCTCCTTCTCTCTTTCCCTCTCCTCTAGTTCCTCCTCCCTCATCCTCCCTTCTCCTCCTCCCTCTTCTTTTGCTTTTGATGGAATCTTGCTGTGTCACCTCATCTGAAGTACAGAAGCATGATCTTAGCTCATTGCAGCCTCAAACTCTTGGACTCAAGGGATCTTCCCACCTCAGCCTCCTGTATAGCTGGGACTATAGGTGCATACCACCATGCTTTGAAAATTTTTAATTTTTTTGTAGACACAAGGTCTCACTATGTTTTCCAGGCTGTATTTAAACTTTTAGCTTCATATGATACTTCCACCTTAGCCTCCCAAAATGCTAAGATAACAGATGTGAGAGACTGTTCATGATGAAAATCTTTTTTCTTCTTTATGTAGGCATTTGTTGCTATAAATCCCTCTTAGAACTGCTTTTGATATATCCCACAGGTTTTTAGTTTGTTGTATTTTCATTGTCTTTTATCTCACAGTATGTTTCAATTTCCCTTTAAATTTATTTATTGACCCATTGGTTATTTAGAAGCATGTTGTTTAATTTCTTTGTTTTTGCATAGTTATGAATCAACTTTATTTCACTATAAGTAGGTTGCATACAATTACATAAACTAGTTTTATACACACTCTAGAAGTGATCAAGATAAAGTTTAGCATAGCAAAGCTGTAAGAAATAGGTTCCTTTTTTTTTTTTTTTTTGAGACGGAGCCTCAAGCTATCCCCCTGGGTAGAGTGCCATGGCATCAAAGCTCATAGCAACCTCCAACTCCTGGGCTCAAGCAAGTCTCCTGCCTCTGCCTCCCAAGTAGCTGGGACTACAGGCACCTGCCACAATGCCCGACCATTTTTTGGTTGCAGCCATCATTGTTGTTGGTGGGCCCGGGCTGGGGATTCGAATGCACCACCTTCGGTGTATGTGGCTGGCGCCTTAGGCGATTGAGCCACAGGCGCCGAGCCAAGAAATAGGTTCCTAACTACATAAGTTACAAAATTCAAAAAAAAGAGTATGAAAAAAACTAAACTTGAGAACCCCCCTTAATCAGAGAAATATTTTCTATAAAAATATATACAATTTTTACAGATAAATACATTCACAAGTTGTCTTAAAAACTGAGGGTATTACATATCTGTAATTCTTAGGACTTAAATCAAATATTCATGGCCATTACTTGGCTAATTAAGAATCATTCAAACAAAGCTAAATCAAGTATTCATGGTCATTATTAGGCTAATAAACTAAGAACCATTCAAACAATTAAATCAAGTATTCATGGTCATTACTAGGATAATAAACTAAGAATCACTCAAACGAAGAAGCTAAGTTACAACAGGTATGAAAATCCTGACACCTGAACTTTCTATTTTTCAAGAATACAAGAAGTTGTGGGCATATTCAATGAACTCTATGACTAATCCAACTACTGGCCACAAGGAAATGTATTTTCAGCCTACTGTCTTCATCAAATCTAAAAGTCCTCTTCCATGGTCTTGTTTGCTTGTTGCTGAACTGAACTGTGCTTCTGTCAGAAAGTGACTCTTCCATCAAGGAGGACCACTTTTCCCATGTATTTATTCTTGTAAAAGTCACATTCCTCTTGGTACTTCCTTTTTTTGGTAGGCTGCTCTTGCAAGTTATAGATTAGGGTAGTTTAAGTCCAACTTCATAAATCCATTTGATTTCACAGATAATGTGGTTCTGGTGGCTGTTGTTGGTTAGAAGTAAATTATCACACTTAACAAGCCTATCTTATTAGATAGACCAAACCAGCTCCTACTCCAGAATCACCTGCAAAAGCCAGCAGCACGTTTCTGATGCTGCTTTCTAGGTCTTCCAGGTGGAAGAACTCCACAAAGCCATCCCAACCTTGTTGTTTGACTAGTCAGTCCCTGTTTTGTCCTTACAAGGACATAGCGATATTTTCTGCTAACGGTTTAATGTAGCTTTCTTGGTTTATGGTCTTCAAGTGTTTTGCCACAAAGAAATTAGGGTCACAATACTGTCCCAATTTGTTAGCCATAACTGAAAACACGGACCCTCACGCGAGACAAAGATCCAACATCATGTCCGGTTTTGATGTCCAGTTTGCAAAGCATGCCTTGGAAGGCCATCTCGTGTTTGCACTGTACCTCATCCCCAACGTGGCGCAAGGTCTCCAGCGCCTTTCTGCTGGTGCCTTCTGCCCTGCCCATTGACTTCACATCCTTGGTGCTGGTCACCTGCTCCCAAAGGTACCGAGAGATGATCTCTAGCGACTGCCAATATAACTCATCCTCCTCCTCAATGCTGGCGCAGTTATCTGCCTCACTGATAAACTCCAGCAAATGCAGGACCTCTGGTTGCTTCCTGAGAGGCTCCGGCTTGCACGTGGCCAGCTCACCTGTGGCGACTTGATGGCATTGGCAGCATGGGCTTCTATCTCGTCTGGTAGCGACATGCAGTGAGGAGGGTTGGTGCAAAGAACAGCAGCCTCGTGAGGGTTGCAGTGACGTCGGGGACCACAGCACTCTGTTGTTTAATTTCAATGTATTTTTAAAGTTCCAAAGTTCTTGCTATTTTTTATTTCTATTTTTATATTGTGGTAATTAGGAAAAATACTTGATATAATTTCTATCTTTCTAAATTTGTTAAAACTTGGTTTGTTGTCTAACAAATGATTTTTTCTAGAGAATGCTCCATATGCAGTTAAGAAGAATATTTGTACTGCATCTGTTGGATTCAATGTTCTGTAAATGTTTGTTAGGTCCATTTGGTTTAGCTTACAGTTTCAATCTGATATTCTTTCTTGATTTTCTGTCTGGATGATCTGTCAATTGATAAAAGTAGAGTGTTGTAATGCCCCAATATCATTGTATTGCTTTTAATCTCTCCCTTTAGATATAACAATGTTTGCTCTGTGAGGTTGGACAATTAAGTTCACAAGCTCATACTAGAAAAAGTGCTACATATTGCTGAATATCACCGTGGTCATCTTTGAGGTATTCCCCTTGGGAAGCTATGCCCTGATGGCAGTGCCTAGTCCACCCTACAGAGAAATTTGGAACTCTTTCTGGAATGGCCATCAGAGCTGTCATTGTACAAGGTCTGACAGTTAAGTTTGTGAACTCATCCTAGCAAAAATGCTACATACTTCATTTCTGAATATCACTATGGTCACCTTTGAAGTACTTCACGTAGCTGTGTTGTGACCATAGAAGTGAAGTTTTTGAAAGACTCATAGCTTTAAAATAACAGAACTGGATTGCGAACATAGGTTTGTCTGACTACAAAGCCTGAGTTCTCAACCAGTTCCATGTAGCACATTGCAAAATAGTTATGCGAAGGTAAAAATATAATAACGAGAAGAAAAGACAGTAAAAGCAAGTATATGTTATGTCTCCATGCTATCAATATCATGATTTGTTTTTTGGTGAATTTTCTATCCTTAAAAACATGACAGCTTATTATTTTTAGCCTCTGCTTTGAGAGAGAATAGTTTTATATAGCAATGAAATTCTGCTGTCATAAATTTTAGCTGGATCCCATCATTACATCAATCTCTAGTTATTTTCTTAATTTTACTGGCAATTAAAGTGTTAACCCAGAACACAGAAGACTGGTGTCATCCTTTTTTAGCTGTGTAAGTGTACATTGGCTTTAACATTGATCACCCTGGGCCAAAATATTTTTGGGAAATAGCCATCAGTCTTTAGTAATTAGGATACAGCACATAGTGCCCCAAAAACTAGTTTTCAGGGTACAATAAAAAGTGTCCAAAAATTGTTTTATTTATTCCTAGGGTATTAGTTCTAGTTTTGTAAACATAACCATTTTTATAAGCAGGTATCTTCGTTCTCAGATTCATTTAGGTACATAAAGAAACATCACTACAATTAACAACTGCTTTAGGTCCTAAAGTTTCCATATCCATCATTGCTTTTGATTATGAGTATAAATTCTTTGATTAATTGACACCGCAAAGCATTAATGTTAGCACAAAAAACCTTGTCATGTTAACTAATGTAATTTAGAACATGGGTGGAGAGGCAAGGGTAGAGGGCAGTACAGGAGGAGTACTACAGTTTATTAAGAGATAGCTGTGCTAAGTGTATCTAGGTGACAGCATGTGGGTACAAGAATTAAGTGGTTCTCTATTGATGGTGGATTCAGAAATTAGATTTTCCTAGTGGGAGAAAACATACTGTAGTTTTTAAGAGATGAGCTTTGGAATCAGGTAGAACAGGTTCGGGTTTCAACTTTGTCATTTGCTAGATGCATCTCCCACAAATTTTCACGATGCTCACAATGCTCTGATAAAGTGATGCCTCTGGATTTATTTTTATTTTTTAAAACTGTAATGGCTATTTGGGCTTTTTAATGATTTCATGTGATATGAAATGCTATTTTCTCAAGTTCTTCAAAGTATGTTGTTGCTGCTTTGATGGGAATTGCATAAAATCTGTAGGTACCTTTGGGTAGTATGGACACTTTAACAACATCTATTATTCCCAACAAAGAAGAAGGTATGTTCTTACATTTATTAATGTTTTCTGCTATTTCTTTTCTCAGGGTTTTATCATTATAGATATCCTCCATGTCCTTTGTTAGATATAGTTCCAAAGTATTTCATTTCATTTTCTTTGAAGCTACTATAAAGGGTATTGTGTCTTTGATTTGATTCTAAGCTTGAGTGTTATTGACAATTATGAAGGCTACTGATTTGTGAAAATTGATTTTATATCCCAAGACATTACTGTATTCTTGATCACTTCTGAGAGCTTTGTAGCTGAGTCCCTGGGGGTTTCCAGGCATAAGATAATGTTTACCCACAAAGTGAGAGTTTGACCTCTTCTGTCCTCATTTGAATAGCCTTGATCACTTTCTCTTGCCCGATTGCATTGGCTAGGACTTCCAGGACTATGTTGAATAGCAGTGGCGATAGTGGGCATCCTGGTTCCAGTTCTAAATGGAAATGCTTTCAGTTTTGCTCCATTCAATATAATATTGACTGTAGGTTTCTTGTGGAGGGCCTCTATCAATTTAACAAATGTGGCACATATACCTATTTACTTAAGTGTTATTTTCAGAAAAGGATGCTAAATTTTGTTAAAAGCCTTTTCTACATAGATTGAGAGAATCATATGGTCTTGTTTTAAATTTTATTTTTATGATGTATTATATTTATTGATTTATGTATGTTGAACCAGTATTTCATCCCTGGGACAAAACTCATTTGATGATGATGTATATATTTTTTAATGTGTTGCTATATTCTGTTTGCTAGGATCTTATTGAATATTTTTGCATTGATAGTTATTAATGATATTGGTCTATAGTGTTCTGCTGAATCATTTCCTGGTTTTTGAAGCAGAGTGTTCTTTCATAGAATGTGTTGGTGGAACATTCCTTTTTGCTCAATGTTTTGAAATAGGTTGCACAATATAAGTATTAGTTCCTCTTTGAAGTTTTGGTAGCATTCTGGTTTGATCCAGAGATTTTCTTTTTTTAAAAAAAGATTTCATATTGTTGATGCAATTTTAGTGCTTTATACAGTTCTATTGAAAGTTTCTTACTATTTCTGGTTGATTTTAGGAAGATGGTGTGTTTCTAGGAAATTGGTCCATTTCCTCTACATTTTCCAATTTCTGGGCATAGAGCTTTATATAGTAATCATTGAGAATCTTTTATATTTCTCTGGCATCTATTGTTATTTCCCCCTTTTCATTTCTGATTGAGGTTATTAGAGATCCCACTTTTCTATTTCTGCTTAGTCTGGCCTAGGATTTGTTGATTTTATTAATTTTTTCAAAGAACCAATTTTTTTGTTCCAATGATTTTCTGAATGATTCTTGAGTTCTCAATTTCATTTAATTCTGTTATGATTTTGGTTATTTCTTTTCTTCTTCTATGCTTTGGGGTCGTTTTTTTTTTTCTCAAATTAATAGGAAGGTACAAATGTTTAAGTTACTTTGTTTTAAATTCTAAGGTAAAATTCAATTTGTAGTTGAGGGTTTTACCCAGGGGTTTTGCTAAATACCCTCACATTGTTCAAAGTATATGAGATCCCACCAATTGCTCTCTATCCTCCCTCCAATCACCTTCTCTCCCTACCCTCCTCTCTCCATCTTCTCCTTTCTCCCCTGCTTGACTATATTTGTGTTTTAACTTTTGTGTGGGCATGTAGTTGTTTATATATTGGTTTCATATTAATATTGAGTGCAGATGACACTTTTTCCCCCCTTTATTGAGATACTTTACTGAGAAGAATGTATTTTAATTCCATCCAGGTAAACACAAAAGATGTAAAGTCTCCATCTTTTTTATGACTGAGTATTACTCCATGGTAAATTCCCATCAATCCATGAATGTATTTACAAATTGTGGTATATGTATCCCATGGTGTACTATTCAGCTGTAAGATAAGATGGGAATTTTGCATCTTTAGGCTTGGGGTTGGATTGTTCTTCCTTTTCCAGTTATTTGAGATGGTCATTTAGGTTTTTGACTTGCACTCCTTTTGTTTTATGGATGAAAGCATCTAGTGCTATGGATTTTCCTTTTAGGACTGCCTTTGTCCTATGCCTCATGTTTTCATAGATTGTGGTTTCATTTTTGTTTTACTCATAAAAAATTATGGTTTCTTCCTTTTTCTCCTCCTTGACATGACAATTATTTGTCATAAGATTGTTTTGTTTCCATGAGTTTATGTGAGGAGGGAGGTTTTGTTGAAGTTCAGTTTACATTTATTCTGTTTTCTGACAGAAAACATACAGGGTGTAATATCTATTTTTTAAAATTTGTTGAGATTTGATCTCTTCCATAAGATATGTTTAATTTTGGAGAATGATCCATGAGCTGATGAAGAAAATGTATAATAAGTGTTATTGGGCTGGAATATTCGGTATATGCCCAGTAAGCCTGTTTGTTCTAAAGTTGTATTTCAGTCCATTGGTTCATAATTTAGTTTCTGCTTGGAGGATCTGTCCAGTTCTATCAGAGGTATGTTGAAGTCCCTAGACATTATGGTCTTGCAGGATATCATATTGTTCAGATCAATTAGGGTGTGTTTTATATATCTGGGAGCATTTAAGTTGGGTGCATAGATATTTAGAATTTTTCTTATTATTTTTATTAAATCATAGCAGTGTACATTAATACTATCGTGGGGTACAGTGTACTGTTTCTGTATATAATTTGAAATACTTTCATTGAACTGGTTAACATAGCCTTCATGTCTTCTGTATTGTTCCCTTGACCACTATATAGTGTCCATCTTTGCCTTTCTTTATATTTGTTGGTTTTAAGCCCAATGAATCTGAAAATAAGATGACAATTCCTTCCTTTTTATGATTTCCATTTACCTAAATTATGGCTTTTTAATTTTTCATTCTGATTCTTGTTTTGTCCTTGGAGGTTAGATGTCTTTCCAGAAGATTTCATATATGTGGCTTGTTATCTTATTATCCAGTCATTCAGCCTGTTCCTCTTTCATGGGGAATTAAAACCATTTACATTTAGTGAGGGAATTGGTAAGTATGGTGATGTCCTGTTTATCTTGTTTTTTGAAGGTCTATTGCTTAGTTTTATCATTTGCACCATTGTAGCAGTTAATCTTTGTCATTTAGTTTTTATGTGTCTTTATTTGATGGTGGTCCATTGTAATGTTCTGTGGGGTTTTTTGGGGTATTTTTTTTGAGACAGAACCTCAAGCTGTCCCCCTGGGTAGAGTGCTGTGGCATCACAGCTCACATCAACCCCAACCTCCTGGGCTCAAGTGAGTCTCCTCCCTCTGCCTCCCAAGCAGCTGGGACCACAGGCGCCCGCCACAATGCCTGGCTATTTTTTGGTTGCAGCCGTCATTGTTGGTTGGAGGGCCCGGGCTAGATTCGAACCCACCACCTTAGGTGTATGTGGCTGGTGCCTTAGCCACTTGAGCAACAGGCACCAAGCCATGTTCTGTGAGAGTGTTTCAAATTGTATATGAAACAGCACAATGTACCCCATGTTCGCATCAATGTATACAGAGATCAATTAATAAAAAAAAAAAAAGAATGGATCTGAGTATTTCCAGCAGATCTGGTCTTGGGGCAAATATCCTCAGTGTGTGGTTTCCAGTAAATATTTGTTTTCTCCATCAAATATGAAACTTAGTTTAGCATGATACAGAATCCTGGGCTGACACCTGTTCAGTTTGAGAAGGTTAAAAGACAGATAGCTACTCCTTTCTGGCTTGAAAATTTTCTGCTGAAAAATAAGCTGTCACCTTGATGATTTTCCCCATGTAGATGAGATGTTGTTTATGTCTGGATGCTTCCAGAATTTTCTTTCATTTTGACCTTACTCAGGTTAATTACAATGTGTCTAGAGATGCTTTGTTTGAATGGCATCTTGGTAGGGTTCTGAAACTATCTGCTACCAGAATTTCTGGGTCTCTCACAATGTTTAGGAAATTCTCTACCACGATGTCTTAAAGTAGAGCTTCCATGCTTTTAGGACTCTCTTGTTCCTCTTCAGGAACCCCTATGATTACTTTGTTTGTGCACATTATGTGATCCCATATCTCTCTGAGAAATAGTTCTGTTTTTCTTCTTTTCTTTACTCCCTCTTGAATGCTTGGATTATTTCAAAATTATCTTCAATTTCTGAGATTTTTTTCTCAGAAAAAGCAGAGACTCTCTTCTGTCTTTTGAAACTCCTTAGATGTCCCCTTAATTCCTTAAGCTCCACTATATACTTCCTAATTATGTCATGATTCTTTATGACTTTGTCTTTAATTATATTGTTTTCTTGAGAAAGTTTTTGGATTTGTTTTCAAATTTCTTTTTCCTTCCTCTCTTCTATTCCGTTCACTTTATTTTCCAACCATATTCTGAATTCTATTTCTGTCATTTCAACAGAAATTTCTACATGAATGGTGGTTTTAGCTATGTCTCCCTTGTAATCTCTTGGGGAAGTTCCTCTGTTCTTATTTTTCATGTTGCCTAGGTGCTTCTACTGATCTCTCCCCATGTGTGTTTTCAAAATATTTATATATTTCTTATACATTTTTATGTTGGAATATTGGATTATCCCTAAATTATTACTGAAAGACATTCTATTTGGGGTTCCTTATGCAGTACCCAACCAACTTGGTGGAGCCTAAAAGGCAGAGCCTAGACTGACAGAATACAGCATCTATCTGCCTGCAGTAGTGCCATTCAACTGCCTCTGAAGAATTTTGGATGTCAGATCATGTCAGCTAGTAATGACAATGGCTGCCATGAAGCACAGAGCTATCCACACTTCTTTTAGAATTTGTCCACGGAAACTGATGGGCTAAAATGAGATCTACCCTCTTCCCCTCCCCTCACCCTCCTCAGATATATATCAAATATGTTAATAGTAGAGTATAAATGTCTAAACACAACAATTAAATAAGTGAGGTGAGTGGTATCTTAACCAGTTTTATGAAAATATTCCAAATTTTATATAAAATCAGCACATTGTACCCCATAAATGCAGTAAGGTACACAATTATGATCTAATTTTAAAAAAATGAGATTCAATGGCTCTAGGATAGGGACCTTACTACTACCCTTCTCCAGTGACTGCTTAAATGAGCTGATACTTGTACTTGTGGCCCTCCCCACACACAGATTTCCAAAGCTCTCTTTTCAGGCTATAGCATGTGTGGGTCCCTGATGATTGGCTTTACTGTCTTTAAGCTGGTTGGAGTTAGATTGGGGGAAGGACCTACTGTTGATGCTCCTGCACTGGGGAAGGCTCTAGGATAGCAAGCATTAAGTCTTCCAGCCTAAGTACCATCCCCACCTGTTAACCAGTTTAAAAAGATTTAATTTTTCACCAAAGCCCTGCCCCACAACAGCTTCAAAATGGCACAGTTTTCACCTGTGCTTGGGTCAGGGTAATCTCTGGCTTGCCACATGCTTCCTGGGATTTCCCAAAGTGGGGTCTTCCATTTCAGGCCTACCCTTCTCCAAGCTGGTAGGTGTGACACTGTGGGTCAAACTTCCAGAAGGGGCATGCAGGATACAGATGCCAGACTGATGTTCTCCACAGGGTAGGGAAAGTTCTCCCTAGTGGGAAACAGATTCAGCCAAAATCCTACCTTACCAGTGTTACTGTAATGGAGCCACAGGTTTCTCCCACAGCAGGTGGTGGTTCACTCCCAGTTCACCAGCCCTCACAATCCAGGTTCCTCAAAGTTCCTGCCAAAAACATTGTGAAGGCAAAGCATGTCACCTGTTCCTCTTGTAGTTGGCTATGGATCCCTCTAGTTGCTGGTTACAGATAATGTGGCTCCTGTAACCCCTGCTTCCAGTTTCTATGGCTGTTGTGTATAGTCCAAAGCTCCTTTGCCTTTCTCATGCCTGGGGGTTGGGCACCCCTCCAGGCTATCTGAGTTCAGCTAGAACTCTGACTCACCCTCCTGGAAAAGCTGGCCTATCCAGTGGGTGATTTATTGGGCAACCAAAGAAAGAACAGGGATAAGCTGTGGCCACAAGGTGGCTGGTGACAAAATTGTTCACTATTCTTCCAGGCAGAAGAACACAGAGGAGGATACTCCTAAATTTAGGAAAACTAGGTCTTTTATTGTTCATGGCCTTCTCCTATGGAGTGAGAAATCCTGTGTTCAACTGCTTGTGGAGAGCCCCTGGGTGTGATAGGGGCACACTTACCCTTCTATTTGGCTCTAGGCTCCTTCATATCTGGTCCATTCTATAACTATTTTCACTTCTCTCCCTTTTTCTTTCTCTTCTTCATACTTGCTCTTTGTCACAGTGGAGTTACTGAGCGCCTTCATTTTTTTTTCTCCTTGCAATCCTCCCCTCCCATTTCAACTGCTCAGTCCAATTTTTCTCCTTTTGCATGAGACCTTATGACAAAAGTGCCTCTAGTCAGCCATCTTGCCCCCATCTCAGTGGAAAGTCTATTTTTAGTTCTTTCAGGATTCTCAGTACTTCTTTGATAACATGTACACATTGTTGATGAGATTGCAAACTTGCCCACTTCTTAATTGTATTATTTGACTTTTTCCTATTGAGTTGTTGGAGTGCCTTATATATTCTACTTATTAATCTATTTATAGGTGGGTGGGTTGAAAATATTTTCTTCCATTTTGTGTGTTGTTTTATCACTTTGCTGGTTGTTTTCTTTGCTGTTCAGGAGAATTTTAGCTTGATGTCATCCCATTTTTCCAATTTTTCCTTGGTTGTCTGTGCTCTGGGGAAAGCCCTCGCCCAGACTAATGTTCTAAAACATTTCTTCTATGTTTTATTTTAGTAGTTTCATAGTTTCAGGTCTTAGATTTTGGTATTTATTCCATTTTCATTTTGTATTTGCATATGATGAAAGATATGGTTCTAGTTTTATTCTATTTACATATGGATAGCAAGTTTTCCCAGCACCATTTATTAAAGAGTTTGTCTTTTCCACATTGTATATTCTTGGCATCTTGTTGAAGATAATTTCCCTATAGTGAGAACATTTATTTCTGGATTTTCTATTCTGTTCCATTGGTCTCTATGTCCATTTTTATGCCATTACTAAGCTGTTTTGAATACTACAACTCTGGTATAATTTGAAGTTAGGTATTGTGATTTCTCACTTTTTGTTCTTTTTACTCAGGATGGTTTTGGCTATTCTCGGTCTTTTGTGGTTCCACATACATTTTAGGATTTTTTTTGGGGGGGGGAATGTTACTGGCATTTTGATGGTGATTACACTGAATGTGAGGTCACTTTGGGATGGATGTATATTTTAGCAGTATTGATTCTTCCAATCCACGAACATTAAATGTCTTTCCTTATTTGTGTGTCCTTTTCAATTTGTTTCATTAATATTTTGTAGTTTTCTTTAAGTTTATTTCTAGGTATTTTATATTATCTGCTGCTATTGTAAATGTGATCAATTTCTTGGTTTCTATTTCAGGGTGTTTACTGTTGACATATAAAAATGCTACTGATTTATCTATGTTGATTTTGTTCTTGCAACTTCATTGAATTTGTTTATCATTTCTCATATTGTTTTGTGAAGTCTTTTGCTTTCTCTCTATATAAGATTATACCATCTGCAAACAAGGTTAATTTGACTTCTTTCTTTCCAATTTGGATTTCTCTTTGTTGTTAATTACAGCAGTGAAAGTGGACATTCTTGTTCTGTTCTAGATCTGAGAGGAAAGCCCTTCCCCCCCCATTCATTATGATACTAGCTTCGGTATGCCATATATGGCTTTTATTTTCAGTTCCTTCTGCACCCAGTTTTTTTTTTTTTTGAGTTTTTATCATGAAGCAATGTTGTATTTTATTAAATTATTTTTAGTATTAATTTATATGATTGTATAGTTCTTGTTCTTCATTCTGTTGATATACTATATTTATTGATTAACATATGTTAGACCATCATTGCATCCCTGGGATGAATCCCACTTGATCATGACGACTAATGTTTTTATTTTATTTCTTTAAGTTTAATTTAATTATTATTTTTGAGACAGAGTCTTACTCTGTCAGTCTTGGTGGAGTGCTTGCTGTGGTGTCATAGCCCATAGCATCCTCAAATTCGTGGGCTCAAGTGATCCTCTTGCCTCCGCCTCTCGAGTAGCTGCAACTACAAAGCACCTACCATAATGCTTAGCTAGATTTTCTATTTTTAGTAGTGATGAAATCTTGCTTCTGTTAGGTGATGTTTTATTAATAATTACTTAATTAATCAATAAATAATATTGAAAACCTACTTTGTTCCAGGCTTTTTCTAGGACTGAATTATAATTGGGCACATTCATTTGAGTTCTAGGGTAATGTATCTGGGACAGAAATATCATAAAATGTTACAATGGACATTTTTTAGGAGCACGAAGTCGGAAAGAGTAGATCTTGACAGTGTAGACAGAATGTGTGTGGGGTAAGGTGAGGGGTGGTTAACAAAGTTCTCAATGTAAAAGTGTTGCTTTAGATGTTGATTAGTTTATTAGAAGTTTTATTGGGCCTAATGAGACCCAGAGAGGTTAAAAAATATTCCTGTAGGCTTTTCTTTTCCTTTCTTTCTTTCTTTCTTTCTTTCTTTCTTTTATTTTTTTGAGACAAGGTCTCACTCTGTCTCCCAGGCTAGAGTACAGTGGCATCATCATAGCTCATGGCAGACTTCAACTCCTGGGCTCAAGTGATCCTCTCATCTCAGTCTTTCTTTCAAGTAACTGGGACTACAGGTGCATAGCACCACTCCTGGTTAATTTTTTTATTTTATTTTCTTTTATACTTTTGTTCTTTTTGTTTGTTTGTTTGTTTAGACAGAGTCCTACTTTGTTCCCCTCATTAGAGTGCTATGGCATCATAGCTTACAGCAACCTCAAACTTTTGGGCTGAGGCAATCCTCTTGCCTCCTAAGTAGCTGGAACTATAGGCACTCAACACAATACCTGGCTCGATTTTTTTTTTAATTTTTAGTAGAGACGGGGTCTTGTTCTTCCTCAGGCTAGTCTCAAACTCTTGAGCTCAGGCAGCCTGCCTGATTCAGCTTCCCAGAGTGCTAGGATTATAGGTGTAATCCACTATGCCTGGCCTTATGAATAATGTTTTTTACGTGTTGTTGAATTGTTTGCTAGTATTTTGTTGAGGACTTTTGCATGTGTGTTCATCTGATACCTTGACCTATTTTGTTTTTGTTTTTGTGTCTTTGTCTGGTTTTAGTATCAGGGTGATACAAGCCTTGTAGAATGAGTTTGAGAGTATTCCAACCTCTTTGATATTTTGGGATAGTTTTAGTTGGATTGGTATTAAATCTTCTTTGATAGCTTGATAGAATTCAGCAGTGAAGCCATTTGTCTTGAGCTTTTCTTTATGGGAGATTTTTTATTACTGCTTTTGTCTTGTTAGTTATTATTGGTTTATTTGGGTTTTGTGTTTATTCCCATTTCAATCTTGGCAGGTTATATGTGTCTAGAAATTTATCTTTTTCTTCTAAGTTTTCCCATTTATGGGCATATAGTTGCTCATAATAGTCACTAATGATAATTTGGATTTTGTACTATGAGTTATAGTTACTCTGATTTTATTTATTTGAGTCTTCCCTTTTTTTCTTAGTCTATATAAAGGTATATCAATTTTGCTCTTTTTTTATAAAACAAACTTTTCATTTCAATGATTTCTTTGTGTTTTCTAGGTTTTGATTTCATTTAGTCTTGTCTATTTTTATTATTTTTCTTCTACTCACATTTGGTTTGATTTACTTTTGTTTTTGTAGTTCTTTGAAACACATCGTAAGGTTGTTTATTTGAAGCCTTTCTACTTTTTTTTCATATAGGTAATTATTGTTATAAACTTTCCTGTTATTACTGCTTTTTCTGCATCTAATAGGTTTTGATATGTTGTGTTTTTATTCATTTATTTCAATAATTTTTAATTTTATTCTTAATCTTTTCATTGACCCTCTGGAGCATAATGTTTAATTTCCATGTGTTTGTGTATTTTACAGTGTCTTGTCTCATTCCGTTCTACTTTTATTTTGTTGTGGTCAAAGAAAATACTTTGTATAATTTATATATTTTCAAATGTTTTGAGACTTGTTTTGTAGTCTAACATATAGTCTATCCTTGAGAATGATTCATGTACTGAGGAGAGGAGCACATATTCTGTAGCTGTTGGATAAAACATTCTGTAAATATGTGTTAGGATCATTTGGTCTATAGCAAGGATTAAGTCCAATGTTTCATTATTGATTCTCTTTCTGGATTATATTTCCAGTTTTGAAAGTGGAATTTTGAGTTCTCCAATGACTATTGTATTGGGGTCTATCACTCTCTTGAACTCTTATAGTATTTGATTTATATTGCTGGGTGATCCAGTGTTGGGTGTATGTACATTTAGAATTATTATTTCCCCTTGCTGAATTGACCCTTTTATCATTATACAACAAACTTTTCTGTTTCTTTTTATAGTTGGTGTGTTGAAATTTATTTTATCTGATAGAAGTATAACTACTCCCTCTTTTTTTTGGTTTGCATTTGCATTGAGTATATTTTTCTATCCCTTTATTTTCAGTCTATGTGTGTCTTTACAGGTGAAGTGAGTTTCTTATAGACAACATATAATTGGCTCTTTTTTCTTAATCAATTCATCTACCTTATATATTTTGATTGGAGAGTTTATTCCATTCACATTTATTCCATTATTAAAGGTAAGAGTTACTACTGCCATGTTCTCATTTTATTTCTTGTTATTTTGCAGCCCTCCCTCCCTTGCTCCCTTTCTTCTTTTCTTCTTGTCTTCCTTTGTTAAAAGTGATTTTTCTTGGAAGGAATTTTTGGAATAATGCAGGGCCAGGAGGAAATATGCTCCCCTGAAGTGAAGGACGCAGTTCTAGCAAGATTCATCACCAGCCAATTAAAAAGCCTTTGGCTCAGGTCTTCAGCTTTTGCTTTATAGTTTATATTACACTGGCTGAGCTGATACCCAAGTTGCAAAACAATGTCCTCTGAACTCTTCTGTTTCCTTTTCCTAAGTGGAAGAAGACTTTCTCTATTCCATATTACCTGGAGTCAGGTAGAGGTGACATGAGCTTGGCCACCACTGCTGATGTCTCATTGGGTCACATGCACCCCAAGTCCACTGTCTCTGGGCCAGCAGAGCCTCTGGAATTACCAAAGGACTAAAGCCTTGGGTAATTTGTGGCCTGACAGCCTTACTAATTTAGTCTAGGCCCCAAGATACTTTTGTCAGTTTAGTGGAACTTGGATTTCAGGGTGGAGGATTTTTGTCTGTCTCAGCTTTGTGGGCCCCAGAAGAATACTGCATTATCTCATGTTCCCCTTTGCCAGAGAGACCCTGAGTTTTAATGCAAAGTCCCACAATCACTTCATTTTCCTTCCTCAGGGCATAGAGATTTTCTCTCCACTGGACTTGCTGGAGTGGATCTGTCAGAGGATAGAAGAAGGATGGCATAGACAATGTAAGATCGTCTTTTCTACCCTCTTTAGTACCGCTTTCCTTGATATAATGTTAAAGTCAGGTAGTAAAATAGCTCACCTTGTTTTTGTTCTTCCAAAGGTGCTTGCTTGTATCGATAGTTGTTGAGTTAGGTCTTCATGCAAAGGGATGATTGCTGGAGGTTTACACGTGGCCATCTTGCTCTGCCCCCTCTCAGCATAATTTTTAAGACAAGGTAAATAGACCAGCACCTGTCTAGCACAATATAAGTATTATTTTTTTCAAAAGTACTTTACCAGCTACAAATTAAAGTTTAGGGAGTCTGTTCAATAACATGTCTGAATGAATTCATTAGGAAAGAAAAATCTGATGGTGCCTGTGGCTCAGTGAGTAGGGCGCTGGCCCCATATACCAAGGGTGGCAGGTTCAAACCTAGCTATGGCCAAAACTGCAACAAAAAATAGCCAGGCATTGTGGCAGGTGCCTGTAGTCCCAGGTACTCTGGAGGCTGAAGCAAGAGAATTGCCTAAGCCCAAGAGCTGGAGGTTGCTGTGAGTTGTGTGACACCACAGCACTCTACTGAGGGTGATAAAGTGAGACTTTGTCTCAAAAAAAAAGAAAAAATCTATAGCCAAATGCTCTTAGTTAACAAGGGATTCTTCAGTGCTATTAGGCAAAAGCATATATTCATATACCAATCAATGGCTAGGGACCTAGTCTTCACAGTGGTATTATAGCCAGCTGATTGGGTAACTGTTTCAGTGTAATAAAAGGGGAAACATGAGTCTGAGTATCTTATTAAGGTTTATCGAGAGTGGACATGAGAGACACATCCATGTTCCCTTTATTAAAAAGGGTGTGTATACAGGATATATGAATGTGAAGGTGGAGATAGATACCCTTTGTCTGATAGTATAATCACAGAGTGTCAGTGCTCCCACAGCTGACTTGTGATTTAGGTCTATTTTATGTCTGAGCCTTTAGGGTACAATGTTTTGGGGTATACCTTAACTTTCACATGTCTCTTGCTTTATACCTACTAAAGCATATAATATATTTAGTTAATTGCCATCTAATTTGGGTCACCTCTATTGAGAAAAATTTCAAATAAGCTACAGGCACTTGATATTCCCAGAATATAAGTCCTATGGGGTTGCATCTGACCTGAGACCAATCACTTATATGATTATCTAGTACAAAAAGGCCTGTTTTTCATCATGTGAGCCATGGCAACTTTATTCAGAAAGAATTGTCTGAGGTGGCTTCACTCAGAATGGGGCTGTAGTCATGGAAGGGAATTAAAGTTTGATGGATTCCTTTTTATTACACTAAGTATCCTCAAAATGAGTTTGGACCTATTCAATTAATATTTATTGAAAAATTACAATGGCACTATACTTGGCCCTGGTTACAATGTTTTCATAGACTCTAGTTTGTATACTCATATAATCTGTGTATTCATAGATTACCAAATAGCAGATGGATATTACATATTCTGATACTTGTTAGTTTTGCGATCTGTGGCAAACCAATTTACTTCTCTGAGCTTTAGTCCTTCATGTCTACAATTCAGGACCAGTGTTTAAAAAAGCTTATGATTTATAAAATAGCATGCAAATGTATTCAGTTAGTAATCTCCTGGACTCTTTCAACATTAACACCATGTCAAAATGATGCAAACAATTCAACCATGCTGAAGTTGATAAGTTATATTTGACCATCCTTATCACTGACTGTAATACATTTCATTTTATGCTTGCTAGTTTGTGCTGTGGGAGCAACTTCAGTCATAGAGGAAATGTATACAACCACAGATGAAATGTTCAGAGAATTTTTGTATATATAAAAGTAAAAAAACTTGGTTATGTAATAATCATGGAAATTTAGTCTTTAAGTGTTTTTAGGCATAGTATTTGAAATTCTTTGTGGATAGTACCTTTAAAAATCAAGAGTATGTCCACAGAAAACTGACTTAAATGAGTAAATTAAGAGCACAATGAAGGTTGGGGAAGGGGAAGATAAAAGTGGAAGAAGGAAAGGCTTGCATAAGCCTTTAAAAGGTAGTTCAATTAGTCCCAATTTAATAGTGAGTACATGTGGTGTTTTTCCATAACTACACTCAAATAGTACAAAAGCAATTAATGTAACCAAAACATGTGTATGCCTGTAATGTTTTGATATAAAATTTAAAAAACAAAAAGAAATAAAAGGTAGTTCAGAGCTGCTTAAGAAAGAAGTACAAGACAAATCTTAGAAGTTTGATGTTCTAGAGAGAGGATAAAAACTTGTGTGGGTTAAGAAAATATTAGTCTCCTCAGGTCCTTTATGCTAAAGGTAACTGACAAGTATTTAAAATAGTTAATTAATACCTTTCCTGCTTTAACTCCTTTTAGAAAAAATGGGGGAATATACATAAATAAATGTACAACTAATGTACTCGAAATAGTAGCTGAGAAAGAAAAATGGTGACAGAACCAGAGAATTTGGAAAGGGCTTGACACAGCCTATAGGTGGGAGAAAGTTAAACCAACATTTTGAGGTAAGAATTATGTTAGGTTGGTAATAAGTAGTTTACTGGAGTTTCTCTTTCCTTTTTAACTTTAGCTTTAATGTGAATATTTTCTAGTTTGTAAATAGAAGTTAGTTAACCAATATTTATGCCACTATCTGAATAAATAAGGTCATGTTTTTACATAAAGACCTAGTGATCGGCTCGGCGCCTGTGGCTCAATTGGCTAAGGCGCCAGCCATGTACACCTAAGGTGGCGGGTTCGAATCCCCAGCCCGGGCCCGCCAAACAACAATGATGGCTGCAACCCAAAAATGGCTGGGCGTTGTGGCGGGCGCCTGTGGTCCCAGCTACTCGGGAGGCGGAGGCAGGAGACTTGCTTGAGCCCAGGAGTTGGAGGTTGCTATGAGCTGTGATGCCATGGCACTGTACCCAGGGGGATAGCTTGAGGCTCCGTCTCAAAAAAAAAAAAAGACCTAGTGATCATAGCACCTCTGATTGTCTTCAACCCTTGTCTCTCCAGTAATTTAACTTTCCTCTGGCTTTGTCAATTAGGGAAGGCAGATTCCTGTAGCAGATTTCCAAGGTCCTATAAGATTTAAGGCCACTCTAAAGCTTGCCTTATAACCACATATTTTTTTGAATAGTTAAATTAAAGTCATGTGCTCCATAATGACATTTCAGTGGTGGTCCCAGAAGATTATAACACCGTATTTTGACTGTACTTTTTCTATGTTTAGATACACAAATACTTCCCATTGTGTTACAATTGCCTACAGCATTCACTAAAATAATATAATTTACAAGTTTGAAGACTAGCAGCTATGGACTATACCATATAGCCTAGGTGTGCAGTAGATATACCATTTAGGTTTGTGTAAGTATTTTCTATAGTGTTCACATAACCACAAAATCACCTAATTATGCATTTCTCAGAACATATTCCTGTCACTAAGCAATGGATGACTACATTCTAATCATTTATTTCCCTAGGATATTCCATTAGGATGAAATATTAGCTGTTGAGAAGTTTTAAATTATTTATTGTTTCATTGTTGGAGAGTTTCTTTCATACTAATGGAGGTGAAAGTGTGAGCTGTTAAAAGCATATGGAGTCTAGTCCTAATAAGTTCTATTCTGAGAATCAGAATATGTTAAATCTATAATAGAGTATGGTAAGCCTAAGTCCTACATTGACAGGATAGTGTAACCATAATTACATACATTGTTTAAGGCCTTTAGGAATAGATGACTATTAAGCCAGTCAGTCCCTTGGGGAGTGCATTAATGTATTTAGGCCATAGGGTTGATTAGTAAATTGCTACTGTGATGCACTTACTCACCAATGGGGGTATCAAAGAGTTACTGCACCTCTGAACACCCTGGAGAGTAATTTATATACTGAAAGAATTTGACTGAATAAATATAATTTGATGTGTTTTAATGGACTTTGTATCAAAGACTAACTTTTAGAAAAGCATTTGTGCCTTGTAGAGGTAGGATTGAAGGCTATGCAATTTATAATTTCCATCTCTTCTTTTGAAATAGGACAAAAATTGTGTTGCTTTGACCTTTTCAAAGAGTAATTTGTCATGCAGGCTAATGCTATTTTTTCCCTTTAAACGGCTCCATAACAATTGAAGAAGGAGAATGGGCAATCAGTCAAGATACAAAGTGTTGAAAATGGCAAATGTTCAGACTGATTAAATTAGGGGACACTTTTTGTGCTAAAATTTTCTAAATGGAGTTTTATAAACTTAAACATTGCCCTAGTTATACTGTAATCCTACTATGATACTCTTCTTCATACATGCAGCACTAATGGGAGATGTTCACAATGGTAGTTTGCCTATGTTTTACGTTTATAAATATCTTTTAGACTTAACTGTACTAGAATTTCACCCTGGCTTTATTCTACTTAGTAGTCTTAGAAGCACCATCTAAAGTTATATTTTATACTTCATTAAATCTTGTATTCCAAGAAAAACAGTCTTTATGACATTGATCAAGGAAGATCTTATGATAATATTTAAAGTCCAGAGACAGACTAACAGATTCACAATGAAATATAATTAAAATGCATATAGAATGAATAAAATAAATAAGTACTAAGGGAAGGTAAGCATCTTCTGTAAAAATGTTTGGAGTATTCGGAAGGGTTGCAATATTTCATCACTAAATTAATGTAAGGGGTACAGTGTTGTCTCATAATAATTAACACTCATTAGAACAGTACTTCTTAAAATCTGATAAAAGGAACACTTGCATCAGCATTACCTGGGGGTACTTATTTAATATGTAGATTCTTGGGCAGTACGTCTAACTTACTGAAAAAGAATCTCTTAGAGTGTACATAAGAATCTTCATTTGTTTTACTACCTCTTTGGGTCATTCTTTTGCACACTAATGTTTCAGAACCTATATTCTAAATCCAAAAGAAGCAGGACATGTTGATAGAAAATATAGTCAAAGCTTTTGGCTCAAAATAACCCTAGAAACATGCATTCAGGGAATGTCAACCATATAGCATGCATGTTTGGGAAATTTAACAACTAGGAGATTGAGAAGAAAAGGAGACAAAATAGCTAGGAACTAATTTTATATGCAAAATTAGCACCACATGAAGAAGTGATGGAAAATAGAGAGTAAAGGTGATAAAGTTTACTGAGGAATATTTGAAGGTCAGGGAGTCACCTATTAAATTAGAATGTGATTCAGAAACAGGATTATTCAAAGTTTGGTTATAGTAGTAAATTTATTATTTTTTATTAATTGCTAGCTGTATACATTAATGCAAACATGGGGTACATTGTACTATTTTCATATACAATTTGAAATACTTTCATCAAGCTGGTTAACATAAATATTCATGTCATTTGCTTAGTCATTATATCAAAACATTTATATTCTAGTTCTAGAAAAGTTCACTTGTACCCTTGATCTAACCTACATATTAGTTGTACCCTTGATCAAGGTCTATTTAACACCAGAGTCC
>CAUYQV010190527.1:0-15932 GCA_963574575.1 Galagoides demidoff | reverse complement strand
GAGTCCTCCTGCCTCTGCCTCCCAAGTAGCTGGGACCACAGGCGCCCGCCACAACGCCCGGCCATTTTTTGGTTGTAGCCATCATTGTTGTTTGGTGGGCCCAGGCTGGGGATTCGAACCCGCCACCTTAGGTGTACGTGGCTGGTGCCTTAGCCGCTTGAGTCACAGGCGCCGAGCCCCTACTCTTCTTTTTAAAGGGCACCCTCACATTTTTCAAGTCTCAGGATCTCTTCCTGGATGCGCCTCTGGACACAACTTTTAAATGTACTTGTTTCCCTAACACTAAGGCAGAGCTTGTTTTTGCCTTGGAAGCTTTGTGTTTCACACATACTTTATGATTTAGCTCAGATATTTGAAGCTGACAGGCAACCACAAAAAAAACTCAGGTCACCCAGAGAGAGAGGTTTGTATATACAGCGGCAATTCAACGCGCAACAATCGTCTACCTATTGGAGAGTGACTCGCTTTGCCCGAAGCTTGCAAGTGGGTTTCATCCTCGTACGGTTTGAAGTTTAAAGAGGTCCCAAAATGAAATAGGCTTTTGAGAGCTTTGTGATGTCTTCATCAGCCTGTCAGTGGAAACCAGGCCTCCACCATCCCACCACCAAAGTGTCCAGGCCTCGCCAGCTGCAGGGCTCTGTCCACACAATCCAAGAGAATCTCCTGCATGGTATCGCCCAGGTCACCAACAGTGACCTTCATGATCTTGAAAAGAAATAGTATTGGAAGAATTGCAAAATGTTGTTCCTGCTGCATCCTTGGAGACCCCTTCTCCTTTCTCTCCTGAGGAAACTGAGGCCCAGCAAGAGAACTGAGGAGTTCAGTGACATAAGAGGTGGTGGTGGAAGAGGGAAAACCAAAGACACCCACCACCCGTCGTGGTCTTTCCGTTCTATTGTCCCTTGGTTAGCTCTCAACAACCAACACTTTTCCTTTTTTGTCTTGAGAATCTAGAAGTGCAGAGCTATGTGCTAAGAGTCGCCTGTAAGAATGTCCAGTGCAATATTTTTCATCATGAAAAATAAGAAACACCATGAGGATCCCAAATGGCAGAGTGTGGCCTATGTTACAGAAACTCTTAACAAGCATAGTCACTGAAATAATACATTAAAGTGATGCCAGGAAAAGTTGCTAAATGATCAGGCAGAGGACGTCCGTGATTTTGGTTTATTGTTAGCTTATAAAATCGTGTATAAATTATTATGTCCAGTCTGATCCTAGTTGCATACATTTTGCATATAAAAAGAGCCATAAAAATTTATTCTCCAAAATGTTAACAGGGCTGTCTTTTAAACATAGTGGAATATTTAGTGATTGTTTTCTTCTTTGTACTTTTTTTCTTTCTTCAAAATAACATACACTGAACAGGTTTTGCTTTGTAATCACAGAAGAGAAATGGCTATAGTAACAAATTGGATGGTAGTGCTATTTTTTTTTTATATACTGGAGGGATATTTTAATGTTGCCAAAATTAAATGAAACTTTCAGGGTGTATCAATTGAGAGACAGAATATACAGGCGATGGCCCTACCATATGTAATACAGAACTCTGACCTACAACCTGAAACAACCAGTTCAGGAAGTCAGACAGCAACCAGCCTAAAATGGCCAGAAGGTGACCAATAACAAACAGCTTCCTTAATATTTGTCTTGCTTCCAATTTAGGACCAAGTAAAGAAAGCTGGTCACGTACCCCTAACCATTCTCATAGGAGGCCCAGCTTTCCATGAACTGGTTTCCTGCTTCCTCACCCTGCACCAGCAGCTTCCAACTGTGGCACGTCTGATGCCTTTCCTTTTTGTCCCCACTCTAAAGCTTTCCTCCTCCCTACCCCTCCTGCCCTTGAGTCTCTGCCACACACAAGTGATGGTGGTTGACTCCCTTGTTGCTGTAGTAACCCATAAGTAAATCAATAGCCTTTACCTGTTCTCATTTGGGTGCTCTTTGTTTATTTCCCACAAAATTCTGTACCCGTAGCACAGTGGTTACAGAGCCAGCCACATACACTGAGGCTGGTGGGTTTGAACCTGGCCTGGGCCAACTAAACAACAATGACAACTGCAACAACAACCACCAAAAAATAGCTAGGCATTGTGGCAGGCGCCTGTAATCTCAGCTACTTGGGAGGCTGAGGCAAGAGAATAGCGTAAGCCCAAGAATTTGAGGTTGCTGTGAGCTGTGACACTAAAGCACTCTACCGAGGGTGACATAATGAGACTCTGCCTCAAAAAAAAAAAAAAAAAAATTCTGTCTGTGGAAAGCAATGCGTATTTGAAAGGAATACTCACCATGTGTATAGCATTGTCTTATCCCTGGGAGGAAAATCCAATTTCTTATTCTTCAGACACATTTAATCCCAAACCAATCTTTAAAGATCAAATTAGGACCCAATTCATGATAAATGAAATAAACAGCGAATTTCACATTTTTTGGTGTTACACTTTTTCAGTAACAAATATCAGGAGTAGAGAAATCACAGTTTGGATTAGCAGATCCATGGGGGTCTAATATTCCCAGAGTATTTGCAAAGTCTCATTACCTTATCCCTCTGGTATTAAATTCAGTTAATAGAAAAATTAATAGAAGTTTGTTCACTTGGCAAATGAGCTAAGTCTATGGTAGAAGTCCACCTTGCAAATAGTTTGATCTGGAACAGGGCCCTGTGAGCAGTCAGGCGAGTGGGTTTTATGGTGTAAATGACAGTGCACCAGTTGACTGGGGGAATCAAACTTTGTTTTGAGGCAGTTTTCATCTGGCAGAGAAGAATGCCAAACAATTTGGAAAACTGTGTTGAAATCACGTAGGAGGGACTCGGACAGTGTCAATATGAATGAGGGTGTGGGGTCATCTCGCAGGTTTTCAGAAGACATCTGTAGTAAAATATCCTGATATAAATAACACAAGGATATTTTGAATCCTATATTAACATGCGTTTGTAGGTGGGGGTGGGGTGGCGGGGAGAAAGTCACATATCCAAGACATTAAGAAGAAATGAGTCTGTATCAATGCCAAACAATTGGCTTACTTACATAAAGTCAGATTCAAATGGCCATTTGTATATGGGAGGTCCGTAATGTGTGGAGGTGAAAGCAATTTCATAGGGTACTGAACCACCTTGTTGACTTCTGATTAACCACTGCTCGGGGAATGTGTCTAAGATTTCTACTTTTCCTAGTATTACCATAAATCCTTCCCTTAGGTTAAAAATAAAACAAAACAAAAACCTTGACTCTAAAACCTTCCCCTAGGCAGATCTGCACAGAGTCCCCAACTTTCCCTGAGGGGTCAACTTCATTTGCTCTACACATTCATTCCCTAAGGTATCTGAGACTTGGGTCTTGGGTAGGGTGACCAGACACCCCGCTTTTGGTGGGACAGTCCCGCTTTTCAACAATTTGTCCCACGTCCTGCGGTGTTTTAAAAAAGTCCTGATTTTCGGAAAGAATGCACGAACGGGCGGGAGAACAAGAAGGGAATATACGGTTTTCAGCTGCCATGTGGCTATTTTGCCAGAATATGAGTTTCATATTATTTTTGTTAATTTTATAATGTTAAACTGTAATAATAAAAAATAATTGCTGAGAAGTGATTATCGAGAACTGCTTATCAAAGTTTGCATTATTGTCAGGCCCTGCCCTGCCCGGTCCCCTGCCCCGTCCCCTGCCCTGCCCCCTGCCCCGCCCCCACCCCCACCCCATAGGCCACGTTGTCCCATTGATTTTACCGATGTTAAAATCTGGTCACCCTAGTCTTGGGGGTACTGGGGTGGGGATCCACCATCTAGTCCCCTTTCACCACCACTGGAGACTTGGTTTCTGTTTAAGTCCTTATTAAATGTTTCTTTGTTTGTTTGTTTGTTTTTTTTTTTTTTTTTTTAGCCAGAGTCTCACTTTGTCGCTGTGTAGATCTGCTTTGGTAGAGTGCTGTGGCATCACAGCTCACAGAAACCTCAAACTCTTGGGCTCAAGCAAGCCTCTTGCCTCAGTCTCCCAAGTAGCTGGGACTACAGGTGCCCACCACTACTCCTGACTGACTATATTTAGAGGTGAGGTCTTGCTCTTGCTCAGGCTGGTCTAGAACTCCTGAGCTCAGGCAATTTTGGCCTCCCAGAATGCTAGGATTACAGGCATGAGCCACTGCACTGGGCCTGAAATGTTTCTTTATGGCAAACTGGATATGTCTTTTATTAGCCTCTCAGCTTCCTTGGATTTTGGAGCTAGGTTTCCATAGACCTGTCTACCACCGGATAACGTGTCACAAATATATAAATCTAGTACAATAATCTCGAGATCAAGTGGGGTCATAAAAGTCAAAAAGAGTTCCCCAAATTCAGACTGACTAATAAAATTTGCTGAATAGAGTGTTTTAGGGGGCAGTTTTCATTATAGAAGAATGCTGCATGCTTTTACCATACATTCGAATGAATGCTTCCGACTTCACAATTTGGTGGAAAAAAACAAATTTGTGTGAGTATGGCATCCAGCAACAGTGGCAATTTATTTTGTTTTCCCTGCACTTAGGTGTTTAGAAAATATTTATTTAAATACTGTAAAGATGTTAGACTTAAGCCAATACACAAGGACAGAAGATGCTGGTGTGTCATCATAGAACGTATGCAGATGTCCTTACAGTCCTGAGTCCTAAGGGGGGTATCAGAGAGAGTGGCAGCTCCACAGGCAGGTGGCAGGGTGTCTTCGTGAACTTACTGAGACTCACCTGACCTGTGATAAGGTAGTCACCTCACCCACTTTTGGGGGAGCTATCCGTGCTTATCTCAGCAGTTGTGATTTTTGCTTTGAGGTTTAAGGCCATGATGGCAAAGAGTTTTCAGTTTTCAGGCCAACTCTGATCTATTGGAGGTGGCTTCGTGGAATCCAATACTAAGAACCCTAGACTGTGTCTGGGCTTAGAGGGACTGGGGGCAGGGTTTGGTCAGTCGGGCCTGTCGCAGATGGGACTTGGGGAGGGTGGTCTTGAATTCCTGGTTTCACTCTCAGGAGCTGCTGTCCAGGGCTCACACTGTAGATCCCTGTTTTTCAACCTTTTTATTTCACAGCACACTTAAACCCTCTAGTTAAACTTCCACAGCACACTTAAATTATGTTGATTAAAAAAAAAGGAATAAAAAAATACTTCCTGTATATAGAAGCTTTGAACTTCTTTCAAAAATAATTTAATCAGCAATCTTTAAAAATTTTCAGGTACACCTAACATCCTCTCAGGGTGCACCAGTTGAAAATCACTGCAAGTTGAGATCTCACTTTAATAGCTTTATTCTCGTTGTACCTAGAGATTAGTAGGGTCTGCGCAGGTTAACCCTTGGGTAGGAATGGGAGGAAAGCTGCCATTGCTAGACATGGCCGAGGTGAGGAAGACTGGCCAGGTTGTATTTTGGGTAGTGGGGAAAGAAGGGCTTCTGATCAGTGAAAAAGGAGACAGCAGTGTTTGGGGGAGTTAGCTCCTTGCCAGAGAAGAGCTGCGTGGTCGTCATTAGTCGGCCCTGGTTCCACCGTCCTCTCCGACAATCGGTATTGAAATTCTCAGGCTCCCAGGTCCGAGGGGGCAGTCTAGTCTGTCATCCTTCCCACTCTGAAATGTTTCATTTCCCAGTGTTCTTGATGCAGTCTGACCAGATCTTTCTCTGTAGCTCTTAAAGAGGAACAAAGACACGTTGGGGTAACGAAAATGAGATCCTGGTGAGGGGGAGATGGCATATTAATAGAAATCATTCTGGGAGTGGCTACCAGCAGAACTGAAGGTACTGATTTTCAGGTAGAATTTGGTGGGCAAGACACATCTTTCAAAGTTGGCTTAAAAATGAGCTTGTCCTTTCTAAGTCCTAATTAAGATATTCTGTCAGAAACCACAGACAGAACTGGATGTAATATCGCCTGTGACAATGAAAACCATTGGTCCCTTCTGCCTGTAATAGGATGTCGTGATTCAGAGAAATAGATTTTTATTATTATTTCTTGAAACAGAGGTTGGAAAATGAAAAAGCAGCTCTTCTCATTAGACTATATATGCGAGATGCTCCTGGTCTTGTATCCGTAACATATTTGGGGTAAAATTGATGGATGGAGCTGATTTTTTAGGCAGAAGGTTCCCTTTCCTGTCGATGAGACCCAGGTTCACTTGTGCTGTGGTATGACTCCTGGAAGCTACTTGTTTAACTGATGGTTGATACATCATTGCATAATTTATTCAATTTTCAGTGTAGAAGAGTTAGAAAAAGAGGATATTAAGAAAGATTTCTGCACTTAATTATTTCCCCATTTATCCTTTTTCCCCCCCAGTGAAGGAACACTGGCTCAACAAATGAGTCCTCGCTGAGTGTGGAAGAAGCCTTTAGGGCGGGCAGCAGAGCTGGGATCTATTCCAAACGGATCGTCATCTGGATACTTGGAATGCCGTGCGGTAAACAGCACTGCCTTGTCTTACAGGTTGTTATGGAGGGTTGAATGCTGATGAAAGCCTAAATTCATACCATGAAGCAAAGCATAAAATGAACATTAACCTTCTAAGTGCTCCTGTTTTTTCCTTGTCAGATTTTGTTAACTGCCTGTCTTCTAATAGCAGTACAACTAACATCTTCAATGCTTTGTCCATTTGATGACCCTCATCCTTTCTCTTCTTTTTGTCTCCCCATCCCCATCTTTCTCACAAAAGGGGGTGAGAAATTCAGAACTCAAAGGGACTTTGGAAATCCTTTAGCCCACCCAACCTTACTCTTATAAATAAGTGAAGTAAGGTACCGTGCAGCTATATAATTGTACAGCTTGGCAGGTAGTGTAGGAGCAGGAGTTTAGTCTACCAGCCCCTGGGACAGGATACTTTGCATGCTGCCGTGTGGCCTTTCAGCCGATACCTTTCTTGTCCTGTAATGGGCCCGTCACCAGGGGAGGACTGATTTCATCAGCTTACCCTCATAATCAGAATCAGTATATAGAACTAAAAATGCTAACTATACAGGTTTCATTCATTCAGTGTTCATTTATTCCTTTAGTCATTTAGAATATATTTATTTTCCTTGGGCTTTGGTTGTAAAGATTTACATACTTAGTATACAGAGTATCAACAATATGAACATACGTGTATAAAGAGATAAAATTCTCCACCTTATCCCACTTCCCAGAGATATCCACTCTTGAGAACATACTGTCTACACTTTCAGACATTCTCTATGCACAGTGGTATATGTTATATGCATAACACAACGTGTATGTGTGCACTTGTTAAATAATGAAGATATAGTGCATGTATTTTTCTGCAACTTTCCTTTTTAACTTTTTTCACTTTGTAATATCATAGACGCTTGTCCCTGTCTTATTTCTCTAACTTTCTCTTGTCGGGTACGTGTATGGATGTGTTATATACCCTTACATATGTAGTAGTCCGCAGCGTATGGCGTATGGGCCCGTCACCAGGGGAGGACTGATTTCATCAGCTTACTCTCATAATCAGAATCAGTATATAGGGGCATTTATGTCTTCCCATTCCACTGTAGAAAGCAACGCACAGGACTATCCGTCTATGTGCTGTGCTGACTTATCTGTAAGAAGCGTTTCTAGAAGAGGAATCTCTGAGTCCTTCAACTTACATTTATTCACTACCATGTGCAAAGGACTGAGAGGCCTACAAATAAACAGTATGCAACACTTAGACATAATGAAATAGTTCCCGATCTCAAGAACCTTGTAGAGTAGATAGCAAGAAATGTATATAGATAATGGATTTCAAGTAGAAAATCTTGAATGCTCTGTAGAAAACACAGGAACCACCACGAGTGGATGAAACACCTTGACTTTCTAACCCAGCCTGTACAAAGTGATAATTACTTAGAGGTGGGGATCTCAGTGGGAATGCACTGAAAATTTCCAAATAAAGTGACTTGTCAAGGTCATTATGAATGAGGTGAAACATATGGGAATGGAGGAGGTGATTTGTTTATTGAAAGAGGTTCACAAATGCCCAGAAAATGTAATTGGTTTTGAACTTTCAGGCAGCATTTATATTTGTGAAGGACAGAATTGTTGTAGTTTACTAGGTAACACAGAACGGAAAGAAATTTTCTTTCTGAGATCTTTCAGTGCTTGATGTAAACAAGGTTTTTACTTTGGCTCAAGGTTAATTTGCTTTAGTTTTCAACTTTATATATGTGTGGGTTTAGCTACAGGTAGCCTTTGCTTAAATTTGGACTGTTTTGATGAAGCATGCATTTGTCTTTAGTGTAGCAGAGGTTAAGAGGAAGGCTTCAATTTCCTTTTCAATTGTAATCCCAGCCTGTATTTTTCTAGGCAAGCTTTTCTTCAACCTTCATTAGCCTTAGTTAAATCATCATTTCTCTTTGGAATCATCCAAGAGTATGCAGGTTTTAGGGTTTACACTTATTCATGCATTAAAGTATTCATTTGGAGATGAGGTTATAGATAGCCATGTGCTCCAAACTTCTTTAGGTGAGAAATTTTGTGGGAAAAAAAATCAGATCCTTCTTATCTTGAGTGTGATATTTGGCAAAAAAATTCCTTCAATAAAATCTTAGAATCCCTTTTCCTCAATTTGGCTTCACTTAGTATGTAATATAAGCTTACCACCTCCCTCCTCCCCAACACTCGGCAGGTGGGACACATCCATCCCCACTCAGTGAAATCCCACAGAATAGAAGGGGAAGGCAGTCAGGAAGAGACTGACTTCAGGGCAGAACTGATGTCAATCTTTCTTTCTTTCTTCCTTTCTTCCTTTCCTTTCTCTTCTTTTCTTTCTCCTTCCTTCCTTCCTTCCTTCCATCTTTCCTTCCCTTTTTTAAGACATAGTCTTTGTTACCCTGGGTAGAGTGCTGTGGTGTCATAGCTCACAGCAACTTCAAATCTTGGGCTCAAGAGACTCTCTTGCCTCAGTCAGCCTCCCAAGTAGCTGGAGGTGCCCAGCACAACGCCCAGTTATTTTTAGACAGGGTCTCCCTCTTGTTCAGACTGGACTCCTGGGCTCAGTAAAGCGCCCACCTCGGCCTTCCAGAGCGTTAGGATTACTGGTGGGCCAACATACCCAGCAATGTCAGTTTTCAGAGGAAACGTTGATTCGGGGAACCTTAAAACATTTTAGCCATTTGAAGTATTTCTCACTCCTGGAAACAAGAAGACAACAGACCAAATCATTGGCAACTAGCTTCCAAGTTGGTCTAGATTTCTACCTGGTGAAGTAGAGCCCAGAGACAAAACAAAGAGATTGTATTCCAAGGGACACAAAACCCACCAGCCAGGTTGAAACGTTCTCTTTTCTCTGAGACATCAGGGTGGTGGAGGAGGCTCCCCTGGAGCCTGTCGTGTCTGGCTGTTAGGGCTCTCCTTGAGGCAGCACCAAGGACAGAGGCCACACCAGGGGGCCTCAACCTGTATGGAGTGAAATCTCCCATGTAAGGCCCCAGAGGGAGCTCATGATTGGCAACAATGGCAAGAATATAATTTTGTCTTTCACAGGTGTCAAAACTGCAAACTCAGGACCAGTTATGAAAATGCGCCCCACTGCCACCCTTTTAAAGCCAGATTTAGTGTTTTTAAGCTATGCTAGTAGTTTTCAAGATAAGAAAGGGTTTTGATAGGGATAAAGGCTCGTATGGAGAAACCCTCTGGAAATGAATCAGTTAACTTGCATATTGATCTATCTGAAATAATAAACAATTGGATGCAGCTGGCTTTCAACTAGATTTTGGCCATAGTATTATAATGAAACATGCTCTGGGGGCTTACAAAATTTTAATTTCTTTCTCATTAAAAATAGTAATGGAAACTAGTTAAACTAGTTGGTGTGATCATGGGTTAGGAGTCTGTGGGTTTAGACTCAAGTAGAACTGAGGTCTGGTCCCATTTCTGCACTCACCAGGGTTGAAAGTGGGCACAGTTGATGTCACTTTTTGTGCCTCAGTTTCCTTAGCTGTAAAGTGAGATCAGTAATGGAACTTTGCATATAGGTTACTAGGAGTAATAAATGAGGTGATGTATAGCATGTGTAAGTATGGTCAGTCTTTATAGTGAAATAACAGAGGAATTATTAACTCATACTTTTTTTCAGTAAGGATGAAAATCAATCTCTTTCTCCACCTACTTTTTTTCTCTTTCTCTCCCACACCAGTTCACTTTCCCCAAACTACGGAGGAGCCCAGCAGACCCAAGGAAATGTGAATTCTTCTGTTTACAGGCACCAGCTCCTTTAGCCTCCAGGGTTCAGGAGTGTTCTGATGAACAATGGGATGTGAACATCAGGCCTCAGGGTGAGAAACATCTAGAAAAAAGTCTGTCTTCAGCTCTACAGGAGGAAAAGCAAAAAAGCAGATAGACCAGTTTTCACAACACCTTGTGAATTTGGCCGCAATTACCTTTTTTCTTTGCCTTCTCTCAGATTCACCAGCTACTTGACCCGGGCTGTGGGCATTCTCTTTGTTTTCTCGAGAGGATGCCACCCTATCTCCCAGATCCTTCTTTCTCTCTTTGCCTACTGTCTCCCCCTCTCTCTTTCTAAAAGATAAAAATAAAGCCTAAACTTTTATATTGTTTTGAAATAGGAGAAATTTTTTTTCTCATCCCCTCATGGAGCACCTACTGAGCTCTCCACCCTGACGGCATATGTTTACACAATGCTCAAAAATTATAAATTATCACAGCTGATACTAGTAATAATTCATGCTATATTTTAAACAGTAATTATTAAAATATTCCTTAGTATTATGTGCTAGAATTATGACACTTTAAACCAATAAGACTGATATTGTTTTTTGATTTTATATAAACTCTCTTTCATCCTGAATGTTTATGAGAATGAATAGTGTGGGTTAATAAGTAGGCATCATATATACCAATAGTTCACTGATTTAAATGTCACTTGATTTGCTTCTTCAGTCAGCATCTCTTCGATGATGCAGAAGATATCACCACATTTTACTAGGCATTCAGGGATTCTCAACCTGTGGGGTCGTGACCCCTTTGTAACAATGAAAATATATCCTGCATATCAGATATTTACATTAAGATTCATAAAAGTAGCAAAATTATAGTTATGAAGTAGCAACAAAAATAATTTTATGGTTGGGGGTCACCACAACATGAGGAACTAACTGTATTAAAGGGTCGCAGCACTAGGAGGCATTAGGAAGCTTGAGAACCACTGTGTTAGATCATCAGAAGTCCCAAATCTCATTTCATCTGTGGAAGACATTCTGATTATTTGAAGCTTTGGAATTTTATAGGGACTGACACAAAACTTGGCCCAGGGTAAGCACTTGGTAATAGAAAGAGTGAGGCAGGTGGATTGCTTAAGCTCAGGAGTTGGGAGACCAGTCTGAGCAACAGCAAGATCCCATCTCTAAAAATAGCCAGGCACTGTGGCAGAGGATCACTTGAGCCCAGGGATTTGAGGTTGCTGTGAGCTATGATGCCACAGTACTCTACCCAGGGTGACAAAGTGATACTCTGTCTCAAAAAAATAATAATAGAAATTATTTTTATTATAATAAGTTTTTGCTTTTCTGGTACTGACTCTATTTTGACTAATTCTTGTAGATGTTCCTTGCAAGGGCCCACATGCCATTTATGATGTGAATGCTCTGTCTGCACAAAGAGGATACAGTCCGAGGAACTGTGCCTTCTGTCCCTGGCAAGATAAGGTTTCTTAGTGATTGTGGGCAGCCAGCAGGCACATTGTAGGATCTCAGTTAATCAAAATTTTGTCTTCTACCTTGGAATGGTTTGTTGACTTTCCCTCTTCAGTTGGGAAATGTGATCTACAGGCATCATTAATTTTGTGCTGCACCAGAACTTTCCTTCTACATTTTATCACCTCTGGTTAAGAAACTGGGATTCTAGAGCTGGGTGGAGTGCCTCATGCCTGTAATCCTAGCACTTTGAGAGGCCGAGGCAGGTGGATTGCCTGAGCTCCCAGGCAATTGCCTGAGCCAGAGTGAGATCTCTTTTCTAAAAATAGCTGGGTGTTGGGGCTGTGCCTGTGGCTCAGTGGGTAGGGTGCCAGCCCCATATACCAAGAGTGGCTGGTTCAAACCTGGCCCTGGCCAAACTGCAACAAAAAAATAGCCAAGCATTGTGGTAGGCACCTGTAGTCCCAGCTACTGGGGAGGCTGAGGCAGGGGAATTACTTGAGTCTAAGGGTTTGAGGTTGCTATGAGCTGTGACACCACAGCACTCTATCATAGGTGACATAGTAAGACTGTCTCAAAAAAAAAAAAAAACAGGAAAGAAAGAAACTGGGATTCTTAGAGGCCAGGGGACAAGGACAAGACCAGGATTAGTAATAACTGCACCCACCAACGGCTTCAATGGTACTTGGGCACAGAAAAGTGAATAATGGTGGGAGGGAAGGTATTGTGGGGAGCTGAGGGGGATGCTGGGGTCAGATGTTTTATTGTTTTGATTATATCTCAAGTCGTGTCCATTAATTAGAAAGTCAGTTAATTAATTTTTTTTTTTTTGAGACGGAGCCTCAAGCTATCCCCCTGGGTAGAGTGCTATGGCATCCCAGCTCATAGCAACCTCCAACTTCTGGGCTCAAGTGAGTCTCCTGCCTCCGCCTCCCAAGTAGCTGGAACTACAGGTGCCCACCACAATGCCCGGCCATTTTTTGGTTGCAGCCATCATTGTTGTTTGGCGGGCCTGGGCTGGGGATTCGAACCCGCCACCTTAGGTGTATGTGGCTGGCGCCTTAGCTGATTGACCCACAGGCGCCGAGCCAGTTAATTAATTTTTAAATCATTGCACTGTAACAGGAAGATATGGGTACGGAAAATGCACAGATGTTGAGGAAAAGAAAGCATCATCTTAAAGAAGGAGTCAGATGAATTTCAATTACTATTTAGTGCTATTTTAAGTCATAGAAATGATAAGGGTTGTTGAGAGTTCAACACTAATGAATACTTGGAGTGTATGAGGCAGCACAGAAAAATGAAGGAAAGCCAGGTCAGACCCAGTAGGAGGTGGGGACAGCAAAGCCACAGCCACTGTAGTGACCAGGGGAGGATGAGCACTTTCTAGTACACTGCTTCAGACTTTCTTAGCCGTAATCATCCCTGCTGGGTTCAGCAGGTTGAAGACTTGGTGACTAGACTTACGTATCTTCACCCTGTCACCTCTCTTCCTTTCGCCTACAGTCCCATCTTTTTAACAGTTATTTTAAGCCATGGGAACTGAAGTAGCACAGGAAATTTCACTCCAAAATATGACTCATTGTTATAAAGAGTATTTTGAATTAAAGGACCTTTAGAGATCATTAGGCCCTTGGAAAGGGTTTTCCCTCTATCTACATAACCAGACTCATCAAAAGAATAGACTTCCCTCCCTTCCCTGTTATCTCACTATATTGCAAGAAAAAAAATGAAGAATGCAACCAGACCTGGCCCAAATCATTCTGCACATAATACCTCTTTCTTGGGTTAACTTGCAAGTCAGTCTGTTTCCTCTATCCATTCATTTTCCCGAATATCTGTTCATTCTCCCTAGCAACCATTTATTGCCCCTAAACAGAATTACCCACACTCCTCTTGTCCACCTGTGAAAAAGCAGGTCTAAAAACATCTGCATGCCAGTGGGATCCTGGGGAATCACCCTGTGATTCTCCCAGTGTGCCTGGTAAATAAACTCTTCCTTTTTATTAATCTACCTTAATTGTGAGGGGACTTTTTAGGGAAAGGGAAGTTTCCCCTCACCCCCAAAGAATACATAGATGGAGTATGAAAGAAAAAAAAATGGGAGAGTGTAAAAATGGATCAGAAGAATCAAAAAGGGATGGGAGAAAAGGAAGGAAAGCGAGGGAAGGACAGAGGGAAGCATTTCCCTTCCAGGTGTCTGTAAGCCATTCAGAACCCGGTTGACGCCACTGTGAGTTTTCTTCCTTCATTCACTGATTGCGTGATCAAAAGGAGGAAGTGCAGTAGCATCTTCCTTTCATGATTTTTACCCTTAGTTTAGAAGTTCTGCTTCCTGTTTCCTGCTCTAGCCCTGAGCCTTGCATCTTTTGCTTCCTGTGACCCTCTTCCTCTCTTCTGGATGTCCCTGTGCTCCCCGACGAGTCACCTCCCTCTCCTGGTCCCCTCTGCCCTCTGCCCCTCCTTCTGTATTTGCCCCCTGTCCTGTCCCTTCCCAGAAATAAGAAGGCTCCTGACACTTTGGAGTACAGGAGGGCCACCCAACAAGCTTCTAATTTTTTAGCCTTGAGAATGTGTCTCTCTGCCCTTGGGAAGGGTGGGCAAAGGGTTTGGAGATGAAGCGGCGAGCGAGGACAGAACAGTGACAGTTGCAGCAAGCCCACCAGCGCCAGCAGGAGGGAAATGTTAGCCTGCCATTTCTGGATGCTGTGCAGCATATGGCGAGCCCGGGAGTGCTGTCAGCAGCCCAGATCGGGGCTGTGCCATCCCACCAGCTTTATTGTGGCTTTTTAAAGAAACCATTCCAGTGAACTCCCCTACCTGTGTTGTCAGAGGAAGTGCCTCAAATACTCTATCCTTGTCCATATTCCTGTTGATAAATACATATCTGGGCATCATTAGTAAAGGCTGTGTGTGTTCCCTTGTGTGACTGTACTCTGCAATTTATCTAATGGGACTCTGGTTTTGTGGGGACATTTGTTTTGTTTCCTTTTATTTATTATTTATTTTTGCTGATTCTAAACAATGCTATAGTGAACATCCTCTTACATAGACTTTTGTATACTTTATTCAATTACTTTGTTAGTGATATAATTGCTAGGCCAAGGAGTACATATATTTCAAGGACATTTGATACATAATGCTAAGCTGGTTCCTAGGAAACTTAAACCAATTAATATTGCACCCTCCCTCCCCCGCTATATGACATGCTGGAAAACTTTGATACAGTCTCTCATTTATATTAGCATGTGTCTTTCACACCCACAAGCTTGTACACTTGCTTAGGTAGGAAATAGTCCAAAAGATAAACACAATGTTGAGAATAATTATTTCTGGGTGCCATAACTTAAGGGATTTAGCATTTGGTGGGGAGCGTATTGATATTTTCTGTTTTTCTATTGTGAAAATCTACTACCTGTATAATTAAAAACTTAATTATATAGTTCTAAGACTGAAAATCTACAAGATAAAATAACACTCTGTTTAATAGTAATTGATCCATCTCTATTTCTTTTCTTTGTTATAGATTGGTGGACTATTAGGGCTGTAAGGGAACTTAGGGTTAATCTGGGCTAACCCCTTCAATGAACTCCTAGGAACTGAGTCTTCAGGAGATAGCCTGACTTGCTGATGTTCATGAAACTAGCCCATGGCTAGAATGCAAGAATGTTTTTTTTCTTTCTTTCTTTTTTTTTCGGGGGGGGGGGATAGAGTCTCAACCTGTTGCCCTGAGTAGAGTGCTGTGATGTCACAGCTCACAGCAGCCTCAAACTCTTGGGTTTAAGCGATTCTCTTGCTTCAGCCTCCCAAGTACCTGGGACTACAGGTGCTGGCTATGGATGAGGAGCCCCAAGAATGTTCTTAATTCTATGTTTATTGAGCATTTTTAATGCTCTTCCTCCTGCTACAAAAATAGAATTTGTTTTTATTTACTTCATGTTTTGGAATTATGTATACTAGCTAATGATGAACTAACTATAGGATGGAGTCAATGGTTTTGGAGATCTAGAAATGAATTCCTAGCTTTGCCTAAAAAAAGGTAGAGATCTTATCTGGTTTAATAAGTATCAAAGTTTATTAATAAGAGCATAGGAATAATATTAAGAACCAGAAGACAGGCTGCTGATGTTGTTTATTTTATTTTTTCTTTTTTTTTTTTGAGACGGAGCCTCAAGCTATCCCCCTGGGTAGAGTGCCATGGCATCACAGCTCATAGCAACCTCCAACTCCTGGGCTCAAGCGAGTCTCCTGCCTCCGCCTCCCAAGTAGCTGGGACCGCAGGCGCCCG
>CAUYQV010190522.1:0-11224 GCA_963574575.1 Galagoides demidoff | reverse complement strand
TGCATCAATTTTTGCCTCACCCAGGACATGTCTTTTTTTTTTTGAGACGGAGCCTCAAGCTATCCCCCTGGGTAGAGTGCCATGGCATCACAGCTCATAGCAACCTCTCCAACTCCTGGGCTCAAGCGAGTCTCCTGCCTCTGCCTCCCAAGTAGCTGGGACCACAGGCGCCTGCCACAACGCCTGGCCATTTTTTGGTTGCAGCCATCATTGTTGTTTGGCAGGCCCGGGCTAGGGATTCGAACCCGCCACCTTAGGTGTACATGGCTGGCGCCTTAGCCGATTGAGCCACAGGCGCCGAGCCGGACATGTCTTTTCTATCGCCATAGCTTTTATGTCAGTTTAGGTTAATTTTGACTGCCAGTAACATAAAACCCAACTCAACTGACATTTACAATAAGGAAAGTCTATTAACTCACATTACTTCACGTCCTGGGATAAAGTAGCTGCAGAGTTGGTTAATTCAGACTACTCATCAAGGTCTTTTAGGACATTAATTTATCTTTCTGATTTCCCATGTTTTACCTCATGGTCACAAGGAGGCTGCATACATATAACAGGCAGGTATTCCATTGACCAATAACACATCCAGTAGAAGAGAAGGGTAATTCTTACCAGGAGTCTTTTTTGTTTTTTAAGACCAAGGAACCCTTTCCCAAAGCCTATTCCCAGAAGATCTTCCCTCAAATCTTGTTGGCAGGACCTGAGTCTTAGGCCCATTCCTAAACTAATAATTGACAGGGATCTTTGGACCATCATGATTGGCTCATGGTGATCAGGATTTCCCCCTTAACTATACAGAGTAGTAGACAACACTCCTTCTCCATGCCCCCTCAACGTAATTGAGGTACTGCCAGCAGGGAACATGGTGAGGCAGTAATTGGTTACAGGGTTGACAATTAACTATGACTGCCATGGCTTTGCACAGGCTGTGTCCCCCTTGCCTGAAATAGTTCACCTCCATTTATCCTCCCATCTAGCTACTAATCTTCTTTTGAGTATAGGCTTTGGTGGCTTAAAAAAAAAGACATCTTTATCCCATCAAGGTTGAGTAGATAAAATTCTTTACGGTAGAAGGAAGCCTGTGCCACCTTCGTTACATTGCCTTGTAATTATGGCTTCACTGCTCAGCCTCCACCATGCTAAAGCTCAAGGGCAGGGCTTGGGTCTCCTTTATTTCTGTATCTCTAACTCCTTGGACAGTGCATAGCACAGAGCAAGTACTTAACTCATGCTTGAGGAATAAAATCTATTTGCTCCTATTTTATTCTTTTTTTTTTTGAGACAGAGTCTCACTTTGTCACCCTTGGTAGATGGCTGTGGTGTCATAGCTCACAGAAACCTCAAACTCTGAAGCTCAAGTGATTCTTTTGCCTCAGCTTCCTGAGTAACTGGGACTATAGGCACCCTCCACAACACCTGGCTATTTTTAGAGACAGGATGTCGCTCTTGCTCAGGCTCCTCTTGAACCTGTGAGCTCAGGGAAATTCACTCCCCTTGGCCTCCCAGAGTGCTAGGATTACAGGTGTGAGCTACCATGCCGGCCTCACTCCTATTTTATTGTATAATTTCAAGTTTATATTCACAACAGAGGTCATCTTACAGTTTTTTGTTTGTGAATTATCTGTTAATGGGGATTTGGAAATTAGGATTATTTTTCTACGTAAAGCAAACTACAGAGTTTCCAGAACAAGTTATTTAACTCATGGACTATTAGTTCCAGAAGCTCAACAAGTATTTCCTGAGCACATACTATGTGTTTGGCACTGTAGAAATTGGCATTTTATACCAGAGCAGTATGTATGTAAGACTTGTTTCTTAATGTGTAGTTTAGGCTCTAAACAGCATATTTCTTTTTCTTTTATACCAGAGCAGTATGTAGTATGAGACTTGTTTCTGAATGTGTAGTTTAGGCTCTAAAGCAGCATTTTCCTTTTTCTTTTTCTTTCTTTCTTTTTTTTTTTTTTATGAGACAGAGTCTCAAGCTGTTGCCCTGGGTAGAGTGTTTATGGCATCCCAGCTCACAGCAACCTCAAGCTCCTGGCCCCAAGCCATTCTCTTGCCTCAGCCTCCCAAGTAGCTGGGACTACAGGCGCCTGCCACAATGCCCAGTTATTTTTTGGCCTGAGCTAGATTTGAACCTGCCAGCTCCTGTGTCTGTGGCTAGCGCCCTAGCCACCTGAGCTACAGGCGCTGAGCCTAAGGCAATATTTTTCAATCATCAGTAATAAAATCAATTTTGTGGGTCAAAACCATCATTAAAAGGGAAAAAAAAGAATGTATGGAGTAGAACAAAATATGTCAGAGTACATCACTCTTGGTAAAACTTTCAGTTCAGTTATGTGTGATTTGATTTACTAGGTCAAAATACAAAATGCGTTTTTTGCTATCAGTCACATTTTTTAAAGTTGAAAGCCATTGCTCTAAGAGTCTGTAGGTTTTTTTCCTTTCTCTTTGAAGTATGTGTTTTCTACTCCCAATGTCTGGGATCCCTAAAAAAAGAGAAAGACACCACTTTAAGATTCTGCCTCCCATATCACACATACGCCCAGGCCACCCCCAACCCTTGAATTTGTTAGCCTGACACAGGCTTTAGAGTGAGACACAGAAATTCACTTCTCAGCTCCAGGACTTACAAACTCAGCAGCCTTGGCTTAAGTCACTGGACCTTTTAGAATATCTGTTTCCAAGGGAGCTAACAATAATACCTGCTTCAGGAGCAATTAAAAGGACAGTAAAATATGTGAAAATATAGTAGAACCTCCATAGTTGGCCACCTCACTACAGTGACTACCTCCTTAAGTGGACCTAACTTTCATAGACTAGACCTGTGCCACATGTACAGATCATTATGGTAGGCCAAGTTCCTTATGGTGACAACCTCCATAAGTTGCCCAGTTGGTTACAGTCCCTTGGGTGATCAATTTACAGCAGGTCTGCGGTTTTTTTTTTTTTTTTAACTTTGTTTTTGTTGTTGTTGCATTTTTTGGCTGGGACCGGGTTTGAACCTGCCACCTCCAGGATATGGGGCGGGGGCCCTACTCTTTGAGCTCCAGGTGCCACCCGCCACTGTATTATATTGTGTAGTTAATGCCTTTTAGGTCCCTAGAGGAGAAAGGCAAACTTAACTTGTAGGTTAGGAAGGGCCTCAGGGAATGGCCTCACAGAGGAAGTTGAAAGGGAGTCAAATATCCAGGAGCTGCAGATATTTGAATCAAAGAAGGGAAAACGGAAGGAAAAGATCAGGATTCTCTCATTTTCCCACTGAGCAGTTATTTTTTATTTCTGCACAGAGCGCACTGCCGGGAGGACGCTGGAGGTGTGCTGTGCACGCTTCCTGGGAGAAAGTGTTGACAGGCTTCTTTTTCATAATCTCTGCAGGAAGGACCAGCGGTGGACTCTGTCTTCCCTTACACCCTTGGCAGGGGGTGTGGTGGGGTCACCCAGTCGGGAGATCACTCAGGTTGGAAACTGATTGAAGGGTGAGGTGAAGTGGTGGGGGAGGCTTTATAGGACAGGAAACCATCTAAACGGCTGGTGTATCAGAAGCGTCACACCTCATGCTTCCGAGTTCTATCTCCTGTGACTGTCTCCCAGCAACTGTCACAGTGGAGAAATGGGGCACAGGCTGTCCCATGGCTCATTTTCTCCAGCTAGAAGCAGCCTGCTTCCCTTTAAAGTGCCCTAACCAGCTTCCCAGCCTGGGTCCTCCCATTGTCAGCTGTGTTAGTAAAGAACCCTAGATGGCCTTCCTTAAATAAAAAGTTGTTTTTACTTGTTTGCTGTTGCCCTTGAGCTGCTGAGACTTGGGAGATAAATCCTGTAGGAGATTCTCCTCCCCACCCCACCATGCATGCACCTACACTCCCTTCAAGACAAGATGAGGAAGCTGGTAAGCAGTGGAGGTTGCTGCCTCCCTAGGCTGGCATTTGTCTTTAACCGTCCTAAGGGAATAAGAAGAATAAGAAGAAAATATCCTTAGAGTTTTAGGTGAAGACCAGGTATCCCCTCAACCCAGTGGCTCTTTGGTTGCCTGATTTTTTCCAGTGATTCCATCTGAGATTATGGCACCTCATTTCCTGTTCTTTAACATACTGGGAGCCTGCCTTGAGCCCAAGGGTGCCAGGGTCCACAAGCAGGTTCAGTGGAAACAGGTGGAAAGCAGGCTGGGCAGTCACACCCACTGCTGATACGGGAGGAGGAGAAAGCCTCCTGCCACGTGTGAACACTGCCACGTCCACCTGCCAACATTTGTCTCTAGCTGTGCATTCTCAAGGCCAGCAGTCACCTTTCAGTCACCAGGTCCTGTGGCCTTTTCCCAGGCCTCATCTTCCAACTGAGCAGCCCCTCTTTCTTAAACGCTTAGCCTAGTGAGCTAGTCCTACTCCTACTTCTATGACAACACTTTTTTTAGTCCTTTTTTTCTCATCCTAAGTTTATGTCTTTCCCAAACCTCTGTACTCATTTTATTTCTCTACTGTTTCATTCTCTGGGAAAACTTTAGTTTCCTTTATCACTAACTAAGTAGTATTTTGTGAAGACTTTATTTTTTTCAAGCAACTGTAACCTAATCCAACTGGCTTGGGCAAGAAGGGGTTTACCTTAAGATGTCTGGTCTGACTAACAGAGAAGTGTGGGGGTCAGGTGGGGTTATACCCACAGCCCTGGAGGCTCAGGAAGTCAGGTAGATTTGGCTGGTCACATTCTTCTTCCTGGATATCACGTTACCTCTTCCCCATCTCCTTTCTTGGGCCACCATCTGACCTGGGGCTTTCCTGACCTCTCAGGTGACCTCCTACTGTTGGTTGTACCTTTCATCCATGCTGTCTTATTTTACCAATTACACCCTCTGCCTTGGTCTCATGCTCTAGAGGGCCCTGCTCTCGCCCTGTCTGGCTGTGACTCTCTCTCTGGGTGTAAGGGATCCACAAGTCAGTAGATGGTCCCACCCAGAGCCCATGTTCCCCTCTGAACAAGGCCTCCTTCCTGGGTGTAGGCCAGCTTCTTCTCCAGGAACATTCTTCTAAAAACAGATCACACAACCACTGTGCTTACCCCTAGGTCTGACAGGCACCCAACAAGTAGTTATTTGTTGGAGAGGTGTGTGATGAGGCTGGAGTAGGAATGTGGAAGGACTTGGTCATGTCCATGTGAATGTACTGCAGGCCCCTTATCAGGTGGACAGAGTGTAGGTCATGAAGAGGACTGAGGGTGAGACAGGGCCCAGAGTCCAAGGCCGAGGGCCTAACTCTCTCTACGCCATCTTGTTCCTGCATGAAACTCTGAGTTTAGGAATTCTGTATTCGAACCTGGCCTTCCAGGTTAGCCCTTTTCACCCTTTTTTTTTCTTTGAGATGGAGCCTCAAGCTATCCTGGGTAAAGTGCCATGGCATCACAGCTCATAGCAACCTCCAACTCCTGGGGGCTCAAGCGAGTCTCCTGCCTCCGCCTCCCAAGTAGCTGGGACCACAGGTGCCCGCCACAACGCCCAGCCATTTTTTGCTTGCAGCCATCATTGTTGTTTGGTGGGCCCGGGCTGGGGATTCAAACCTGCCACCTTAGGTGTACGTGGCTGGCACCTTAGCGGATTGAGCCACAGGCGCCCAGCCCTTTCACCCCTTTTAAAGAGGTGTGAATAGCCAGGCGCTGTGGCCTGTAGTCCCAACTACTTGAGAGGCTGAGGCAAGAGAATCACTTGAACCCAAGAGTTTGAGGCTGCTATGAGCTATGACGCTACAGCACTCTACTGAGGGCGATAAAGTGAGACGACTCTGTCTCTTAAAAACAAAGAGGTGTGTATCATATTTGTGTCTGTGTGTGCATGTGCATTGTATTTATGAAAGTATATTTGTCACTATAGGGAAATGGAAATATTTTATTCAGCAGTTTGTAACTGCAATTTATAACTTTTAGACATGTGGTACATAGATTTCCATTTGTACTCATGCTCTCAGCCCTGCTATCTTAGGGGCAAATCTGTATTTCACTATGGCCATGTTAGAAAAAATGCATTCTGGGGTGTGCCTATGGCTCAGTGATTAGGGTGCTGGCCCCGTATGCCAAGGATAGCAGGTTCGAACCCCACCCTGGCCAAACTGCAACAAAAAAATAGCTGGGTGTTGTGGCGGCGCCTGTAGTCTCAGCTACTCAGGAGGCTGAGGCAAGAGAATCACCTGGACCCATGAGTTGGAGGTTGCTGTGAGCTGTGTGACGCCACGGCACTCTACTGAGGGTGATAAAGTGAGACTCTGTCTCTAAAAAAAAAAAAAAATTGCTTTCTGGCTGGGTGCCCATTGCTCAGTGGTAGGGTGCCAGCCACATGCACTGGGGCTGGTGGGTTGGAACCCAGCCCAGGCCTGCTAAAAAAAAAAAACAAACAAACAAAAAGTAGCCAGGCATTGCTATAGTCCCAGTTTCTAGGGAGGCTGAGGCAAGAGAATCACTTGAGCCCAAGAGTTTAAGGTTGCTGTGAGCTATGACACCACATCACTCTACCAAGGGTGACAAAGCAAGACTCTGTCTCAAATAAATAAATAAATAAATAATATAAATTAAAAAAAAATTCATATTCCCTCCCAAAGCTCTGACTGTGTCATTGCTGGCCTCAAAGGTTTTGATGGAGACTACCACTGCTTACTGGGAAGTAAGTGGCTCTGATTGTTATTCTGGATGAAGCTGACAGTCAAGTGGGGTCTGCCTTTCATTAGGCAAAGGGCCAGGCCAGATTAGAGTTGGTGACAACTCACTGGGGAAGCTGACAGCACAGGGCTGGAACAAGCTGAGAACTAGGAATGGGATTCCCAAGTAGCTAGAGATGGTCTAAATTTGTGCAGATAAGGATAAGAAACTCTGGCCAGGAACGGTGGCTCATGCCTGTAATCCTAGCACTCTGGGAAGCCCAGGCAGGTGGATTGCTTGAGCTTACAAGTTTAAGACCACCCTAAGCAAAAAACAAAACCCCATCTCTACTAAAAATAGAAAAACTGAGTCAAGAGGATTGCTCGAGTTTGAGAGTTAGAGGTTGCTGTGAGTTATGACACCATGGCACTCTACCCAGGGCAATAGCTGGAGACTCTGTCTCAAAAAAAAAAAAGGCTCAGCGCCTGTGGCGCTAAGGCGCCAGCCACATACACCTGAGCTAGCAGGTTTGAATCCAGCCTGGGTCCACCAAACAACAATGACAGCTGCAACCAAAAAATAGCCTGGCATTGTGGTGGGCACCTGTGGTCCCAGCTACGTGGGAGGTGGAGGCAAGAGACTCGCTTGAGCCCAGGAGTTGGAGGTTGCTGTGAGTTATGATGCCACAGCGCTCGACCCAGGGCGACAGCTTGAGGCTCTGTCTCAAAATAAATAAATTAGTTAAATTAAATGGTATATTTGCATATAACCTATGCACATCCTTCTGACTTTAGATTGTCTCTAGATTACTTACAATACTTAATACGATGCCAATGCCCTGTAAACAGTTGTTACGTTCTTGTTTTTTACATTTATATTATTTGTTGTTGTTTTCTCCCTAATACTTTTGATCCACAGTTGGTTGAATACATGGATGCAGAAGACACAGATATAGAGGACTAACAGCACTCTATTCAGGATGACAGCTTGAGGCTCTGTCTCAAATAAAAAAAAAAAAAAAGATAGGAAACTCAAAGGTAAGTCCAAGGTAAGTGGTCAAGAAGTAACTAGCTTGGTGCCCATAGCACAGTGGTTATGGCACCAGCCAGTTAAGCCCAAGAGTTTGAGGTTGCTGTGAGCTATTACGCCACAACACTCTACTGAGGGCGATACAGTAAGACTCTGTCTTAATTAAAAAAAAAAAAAGAAAAAAATAAGTAGCCAGTGTGAGGTCGTTGACAGCCGGGTGAGCACCAAGGAAATGAAGACTTGATTCCTGCGGTCACTTTTTTGTCCTTGCTCCAGATCTTCCCCACTTGCCGGAACTTCTCCTAGCCCAATCCATGTAAGTCCCTTTTACGGGGTGGGAGTGGGCCACAGGCACTTGGTGTAGTATTTAGTGACAGCTCCTAGGAAGTAACTCAGGACAATAATGAGCATACAGTGTGCATAATTGATACAATGTACATAATTGAATGTCTTGAAAAAGATCAGATTTGGGGCACACACTATTTAGACCAGGAGGAAGGATAAGAGGGTAGAACTGGAAGGTGGGGGGTGGTGGATGAGGCCAGATGAGGTTCCATAACCTTCTCCACACTTCTCAGGTTGAATCAGGTGTTCGTGCTGGGAGGGAAGATGCAGGACTAAATCCAGGATGTGGCTTCTGTTCAGCACAGCACCATCTGCCAAGACAGACAACTTGTGATATTTTCATGCCAGATGTGGAAGGATCAAGAGCTTCACAGAGGAGCTGTATCTCAAGTCTTGAACTTGAGAGACAAAGAGGTGACTTTTTAAAATAGGGGATTTTTAATGGTGGAATGCATATCCTAGAAAAAGCCTAGCGTATAAAACTTAAAAAAAAAAAATCACGTGCACAGCTTTCCTGGACTTCAAAAGCAGGCATTAAGGTCAGACTTTCCAAAAATCCAGATGTCAGGCTGTTTGTTCTTTTACATAAAATTGCTTTATCTCAAGCTCACTGCTGTGGGCTCTGACAGAGGGAAGGGGATGCTGATGCCTTAGAGCTGCCTCCGGGGAGCCTGCAGTGCTCACTTTTGCAGCCTTTCTCCCACCATGGCAAGTATGGGAAACACCTGGCAAAGCTGGCTCAGCGGGCAGAATTTACGAAACATTTTTTTCTTCATTTATCTGCTGTGGTTTACATGTGTTCCCCAGATTTCATGTGTTGGAAACTTAATCCCCAAATGTGCCAGTATCCAAAGGTAAGGATTTTAAGAGGTGATTAGATCATGAGGGCTCTGCCGAATTTATTCACGGGTAGTTGGATTAATGGGCCATCACGGGAGTGGAACTGGTGGCTTCGTAAGAAGAGGAAGAGAGAGACCTGAGCTAGCAAGTCCTCACACTCAGCCCACTTGCTTTCTGATGTCCTGTTCCCCTTCAGGACTCTGTATAGAGTCCCCACCTGCCAGAAGGTCCTTATCGGATGTGGCCCCTCAACCCTGGGCTTCTCAGCCTTCATAACTGTAAGAAGTAAATTCCCAGGTTTCCAGTATTCTCTTGCCACAGAAAAAGGACTAGTACATTATCCAAAATTATCTCTTGAAAACAATTATAATAAGGTGCTTGCTTTTAACAAATGAAAAATTATTTTTTGCTTTGTTTTTATTTTTAATTAAAAGAAAAACTACTTTAGCAGTACCAGTAAGAGAAAACAAAATCCTACTTGCACAAAGTTAGTAGAGAGCAAAATTAAGTAAATTTTCATCATATTAACTTAGAAATATTAATGATAATAAGGGCAAAGTGTTGTAAAGATTTTTCCTCAGTTAGGGTCCTAGCAAAAAATAGATGGCCTTAAAATGAGTCACTTGAAAAGAGTATGATAAAGGTACCAGCTACATGGCATGGGCTGGGCTGAGACAAAGCAAAAGGGATGAGGCACTGCCCTGGGGCTGGTCAGTGTACAGCCATGACCATAACTAGACCTTTCAGGACCCAGGCCTGGGTGGGGAATCTTCGGCCTCAAGGCCACACGTGACCCTCCAGATCCCTAAGGGCGGCCCCTCAACTCAATCCATACTTCACAGAACAGATCCTTTTATCATAGGACTTGTTCTGTAAAATTTGGAATTAGTCAAAAGGCCCATTCAAGGATCCCCAGAAGGCCACATTTCGCCCTGAGGCCACAGGTCCCCCACCCTGTGAAGGAACCTAGAAGGAAAGCTGATGTGCCTGGCACAGTAGCTCAGGCCTATAATTTGGGAGGCCAAGGCAAGAGGATTGTTTGAGCACAGGAGTTTGATACCAGCCAGGGCAACATAGTGGAACACGATCTCGAGTGCTGTGGTGTCACAGCTCACAGCAACCTCCAACTCTTGGGCTTAAGCGATTCTCTTGCCTCACCCTCCTAAGTAGCTGGAACTACAGGTGCCCACCACAACGCCTGGCTATTTTTGTTTGTTTGTTTGATTGTAGTTGTCATTGTTGTTTGGCAGGCCTGGGCTGGATTTGGATTTGAACGTGCCAGCTCTGGTGTATGTGGCTGGTGCCCTAGCCACTGACCTATAGGCGCCCAGCTGAGATTTCCCTTTTTTATGATCTTGCTTATATATCCCTGCAGCACTGAGGTTGCAGTTTTGTACTATTGAGGGTGGGGCATAGGATTTTGCTCCACCTTCAACCTGCAGAATCAAGTCTCATTCTGGAAGGAGCCCAGAATCTGAACTTTAAACAGGTACTAAAAATGATGTACATTTAACCTTAGAACCACTGGGCTATAAAATGAAAGGTGTGCGGCAGCCGTAATCTTTTACAAAAGTGCTAAGAGTCATCTATGTGGTGAAACAGCTCCTTAGAACACATATATGCATGTGGACCAGGACAGGACTGCGAACAGACATGAGAAAACAATTGATTAGCAAGAGTTGAAAACTTTTTTTGCTAAATACTATTCCGCTGAATACTATTCAGACATAAAAAAAGATGGAGACTTTACATTTTTTGTATTAACTTGGATGGAGCTGAAGCACATTCTTCTTTGTAATGTTGCACAAGAATGCCAGAGCAGGCTTGGCGCCTGTGGCTCAATTGGCTAAGGCGCCAGCCATGTACACCTAAGGTGGCGGGTTCGAATCCCCAGCCTGGGCCCGCCAAACAAACAATGATGGCTGCAACCAAAAAATGGCCAGATGTTGTGGCGGGCGCCTATCCCAGCTACTTGGGAGGCAGAGGCAGGAGACTCGCTTGAGCCCAGGAGTTGGAGGTTGCTATGAGCTGTGATGCCATGGCACTCTACCCAGGGGGACAGCTTGAGGCTCCATCTCAAAAAAAAAAAAAAAAAGAATGCCAGAGCAAATATCCAATGTGCTCAATACTAATATGAAGCCAGTAGATGCTCTATTACACATCCATGTAAGAGAAAAACTCAAATCAAGTGGGGGGGGGACGGTTAGGGGAAGTGGGGAGGAGGGAGGGATTGGTGTGCTCCCACTGAATGGGCACAATGTAAGGGTGTATGGCACACCTCTTGGGTGTGGGACACAACTGAAAGAGGGACTCTACTGAACAAATGCAAACATTGTAACCTAGTTGTTTGAACCCACACATTAACCTGAAATGTGTTCACATGAGAACTTAC
>CAUYQV010190521.1:0-16895 GCA_963574575.1 Galagoides demidoff | reverse complement strand
TTGATTTCTCCATCACAAATGAAACTCAGTTTAGCTGGATACAGGATCCTGGGCTGCAAGTTGTTTTGTTTCAGGAGTTTGAAGGTCAATGACCATAGTCTTCTGGCTTGAAACATTTTGGCTGAGAGATCTGCAGTCATTATAATATTTCTCCCTTTGTAGGTAATGCTGGCTACTTGCAGAATTTTTTTCTTTCATGTTAACTTTGGCAAAGTTAATCACAATGTGTCTAGTAGATGCTTTATTTTGATTGACTCTTGGTGGGGTTGTGAAACTGTCTACTCTCTGAATTTTTGTGTCTTTTGCAATACTTGGAAATTCTCCTCCATAATACCTTGGAGTAGAGCATCTGTGCCTTTAGGACCATCTTCTTCTCCTTCAGAAATTCCTATAAGACAAATGTTTGATCTTTTGGAGTGGTCCCTCAAATCTCTCATGGAATGGTCAGTTTTTGCTCTCCATTTGCCTGCCTCTTAGAGCGTTTGCCACAGCTCTATTTTCAAAGGCATTTTCATCTTCTTTGGGTGGTGAACACCTTTGCAGACTGGCTAATAAGCACATGTCAGCACAAGTTTCAGAGGTTCCTCCTACTCTGAATTTATCTTCCCATGTTTTATTTGATCTTTCCTCTTGTATGTAAAGTTGGATTATTTCTATAAAGCAAGCAGGCAATTTCTCTTGATGTGGATCTTGGGGGAAATAGTATTGAGTGATTTTTCTCTCCCATTTTCCATTCCTAAGTAATATGCTTAACCAACACAGGTGACCCCCTCAGCTGTGGGGGTAGATTATCCAAGAAACTTCTTGACACCTTCTGAGCAGAACTGAGCAGCACACAAAGGAAAGGAAGTAGGAAGGCTTTAAAGGGAGAAGAGCCAAGAGGCTTTGGGTGCAAGCCTACAACCTGCTTACCACAAGCTCTGTCCCAGAATCTCTCTTGTGTGGTGGTACTGCCATCATTGTTTGCTGAATTGAAATAAATGGGCATGTGCTTTGCTTCTTGGGAGATGTTTTCTAGTGAGCACATTGTTAGAAACCTAGGTCCTTCTCATTCAAGTGACAGAGTTTTTCTTAGGGAGAAGAATATTTTCTCCTTTACAGAATTAGGAAGAAAATTGTAGTCCTTCACCAAACGTTGGTTTAACTTTTAGTTCTTACTTTCATTATCTTTTCTTTTTAAAAATTGTTTTTTATATTTTTGTAGAGATGGAGTTTCACTATGTTGTCCAGGCTGGTCTCAAACTCCTGGCCTCAAACAACCCTCTCATCTTGGCCTCCCAAAGTGCAGGGGTTATAGGCATGGGCCACCGTGTCCAGCTCCTTTCATTTTCTTTTAAATTTACAGTATTTGTCTTTCTTTTCCTACATAACTGAGTTGAATTCTTTGCTAATGGATTCTCAGTGGTTATTCTTTACTTATTAAGCATGTAAGTATGCTCATTTCTCACTGTAGCTGCATCCTACGCATTGGTGACAACAGCATTTCTATAATTGCTCAGTATAAAGTATTGTAAGATTTCACTTATTTTCACTGACCCTGAATTATTTAGGAGTGAATTTTTTAAGTCATGCATGTTTTGGGAAGATTACCTATGCTATTCTACTATACTTGCAGTGTGATTTGTGTGATAAAGACTTTCTGATTTGCTTTGTGACAATATAATATAGTCAGTGTTCATAAATACTCCTTGTGTCTTTGAGATTAAGGTATATTTGCCTATTTAATGGAATTGAGCTTGTGTTTAGTGCTTTTCAGTCTTTCCTGTTGGCTCAGTTCCCGTAGCACAATGGTTACAGCGTTGGCTATATACACCAAGGCTGGTGGGTTCGAACCCAGCCACCTTAGCAACAATGACAACTGCAACAGAAAAATAGCTGGGTGTTGTGGTGGGTGCCTGTAGTCCCAGCTACTTGGGAGGCTAAGGCAAGAGAATCTCTTAAGCCCAAGAGTTTGAGGTTGCTGTGAGCTGTGATGCTACGGCACTCTACCCAGGGCAACATAGTGAGACTCTATCTCAAAAAACTAACAAACAAAAAAAAACCTTTTCTGTTGAAAACCCTGGGTGTTCGCTGTTGCTTTGTGCGTATCATTCCTTCTGAGTTAAATTTGCTCTTTCTCAATTGCATCTTTTAGATGTAACCATAAAGGTGCATTAGTGTTTATTCTGTCCATTTAAATGATAGCATATTTTGCCCTGAGTTTTAAATGGTAATTTAGTAGGAATAAAAAAAAATTTGAGGTTGACAGTTATTTGAGAATATCATTCTATTTTCCTCTCACTTTAGTTGTGGTGAAAAGTAAACTGTCACCTCATTCCTTGAAACCCACCTGTGTTTTTCTTCTGGTTGTTTTTAAGAGTAATTTTGCCTCAATGAATTTAGATTTGGTTCTCATTTAACTTATTCTTCTCAAGGCCAAGTTTTAATTTCTTGAATCTAAGCATTCATTTTTTGGATCAACTCTGGATAATTCTCATCCCTATTCTCTTTCTCTCTGAGGATTGCCTCTACCACACTCTCTGTCTTGTTATCCTTGGAAATCCACTTGCTGGACATTTTGCTCTGACATTCATGCTGCTTAGTCTCGTATTTCCCATGTTTCAACTTTTATCTTGCATTCTGGGAAATCTCATATTTAACATACAGTTTACTAATTCTTATTTCAGATACAGTTGTCTCTTGAGATTTTTAGTTATCACTATAGTTTTCATTTCTAGAAGTGGACTTGGCTCTTTTTCTTTTTATTCATCCATCCTTCCTTCCTCCCTTTCCTTTTTCTGGACAGAGTTTCACTCTGTCACCCTGGGTACAGTGCCATGGCATCATAGCTCATAGCAACCTCAAACTCCTAGGCTCAAGCAATCCTCTTGCGTAAGCCTCCTGAGTAGCTGTGACTGCAGGTGCCTGCCACAATCCCAGCTAGTTTTTCTATTTTTAGTAGAGACAGGGTCTCACTCTTATTCAGGCTGATCTCAGGCAGTCCTACTGCCTCAGCCTCCCAGAGTTCTGGGATTACAGGATTGAGGCACCAGACCTGGCTGACTTGGCTCTTTCTCAAGCCTATATTGCTTGATTCCTTCTTTTATATCTGTCATCATTTTAAACTTATATTCTATTCTCTATTTAAAATTCTTGGAGTTTAATCCTTGCCCACATTACATCTGCTATATTATGACAAATTATATTTTAGATTTAATATTTTGAGTTCATCCTCAATACAGGCTTTATAGGAATATTATTGTGGGATGTGGGTTATAGCCATGTTACTCGGGAATCAGTTCTTGTTCACTTTTGGCACATGTTCATGGCAAATTTTAAGTTAATTAAACTTAATTCTTTGCATGTGTGTTCTTAGGATGTGTATATGATGCAGAGGACAACTTAAACTTACAGTATGGTGAAATATAGGTCCACAGTCATACTGTCCAGGGCAGCTTCACTCACCACGCTAAACCCAGCTCAAGAGAGACTAATTTTCTTTTTTGATGCTACTGTTAAGCAGCTGAAATAATGTTATTTATTTATTTTGGGGAGAGGCAAGTTCTGACTCTTGAAGGATTTCCTTACTTTCTTGCAAGCTCAGAAAGAATGCTTGCTCTATTTTTATTTAGAATTTTAGGGATTCTATAGAAAAGGGTTTTGGGGAAACTAAGTGTGTTGTGCTATAAGAACCAGAAGTCCAGGGAAACCCATCTCCCTATATTGAAAAGAGATCAGATACTCACCATTATTATTAGTGTGCAATAATTCCAATGTACTATTTATTTGCAATGAATTTTGGAATGGAAAACATTTAGGGATTACAAATCCATTAAGTTACTTCATTCTTTTAAACTATGTGGGAACTGTTCATTCTAAACTTGCCCTGGGAAGTTCTTGGAACCATGTCCATTATGGAAGCAGAGGTTATTTGTTTATTTGTCACAGCTCTTTTAGGAACAAGTAATAGAAAGTCAACTCTAATTGGCTTAAGTAAAAAAAGAGATTTATAGACTCAGATAGCCAAAAAAATCCTAGGGTTTATTGCTCACTTAGAGATGGATTCATAGGCTCAAAGTGCAATTAGAGTTGGTCTCTTTTAATCTCTCGGTTCTGATTTCTTTTGGGTTGGCTTCATTGTTGTTTGGGCTCTGTCCTTATGGTGGGAAGATGTTTTCCAACAGCCACAGGTAAAGAGCACAATAGATCCTCATTAGGCCTCAGCTAGAGGACATCGTGGGACATAGCTTATCAACCTTGGCAGCTGTCCATCCCTGACCAATCCATGTGGCCAGCGTGGCCAAGGAGTGACAGTCTGGCCCCTGGAATCTGATTAGCTTCATTCCAATTACAGAGGCTGAGACAGAGGAGGGTAGTTCTCTGCGAGAAAAATTGGAATGCTGTCACTAGAAAGGACAGAAGCTGAGTAAGCAAGGCACAGCAAATGTCCCACACAATCTGTCTAATTTTTTGTTTGTGTTTGCTGTTTATTTCAGGATAGTGTTGAATTTAGAAACATCTGTAGTCATTTGGCTTTACAGATTGAAGGACAGCAATTTGACAGAGACTTGAATGCTGCCCACCAGTGTTTGAAGACAATAGTCAAGAAGCTGATTCAGTCACTTGCCAATCTTCCTTCGGACACACACGTGGTGGCCTGTGCTTCCCTGAGACAGATCTTACAGAACCTCCCAGACATCTGAGTGTTAGAGATGCTGAGATTAAAACCATAGCTGGTACTGTTAAGAGAACCGAGACTTCATCTTCCTAATTCAATCAGCAGACAACAGATGTTTTTATTTCCTAAAAGGGCAGACTTAATGTGGCACATGGGACAGTTTGACCTATGGCATTTGTAGCCTTCTGAATTACCGCATGTTAGCGAAATTTTTTTAAATCAGCAATTCACATTTTTTAGTGTGTTGGTGAGTTTGCTGACTTTTTGATTGAAATATATTCTACTCTGTGTAACTGATTTGATGATATGTGTATATATTTATCAATTTATAGTAAGTGTTAGTTTTGATTGAATGATACCTTAATCTATGTTCATATTAATGTAGGCCTATAAGGCTTAATATGGCTGTTTATAGACTTAAAGCTCTGTGGTTCTCAAAATTATCTTGAATAAATGAGATATTTGATAATTGCTATGTTCTATTTACTGTACACTTCATTTTAAATTATGTGAATGAGCTCTGGTTTTAAGACCACATATGTCAGTTATTATAAGCTCTGATTCTGACATTAATAACTTACTGCTGGGCAGGAAAAGAGTTGCTTCTAAACCTTGTCCTTTCATATACCAGTTTGTAAATTTAAAATGATAATAAGCTATGAAGTATCAAGGATATATGATATGTAAATACAAAGTACAATATTATTAAAGTTTCACATGGAAAAATATAGTTCTTCTTGCTGTTTCTAAATATTCTGATTAAAGTAGGAAATTCTTGTGAATTAAAGGAGGGAATGGGTATACTGTCAGATTTCCCCGATCATTTTGACCATTGAAAGGTGGGAAAAGGGAGGGAGATTCTTTCTTCTCTTTCCTTCTTCCCTTCCTCCTTCTTTCTATTTTTTTTTTTTTTTGCAACAATGTTAGTGTTTTTAGGAAAAACTAAATTTCTTGTTCCATGATGATGGTATTGAGAATCAATGTAACATGAAATGCTAATTTCCCTTAGAATTTTAATAGAAACAAGATCACATTTAGAAAAAAAGATTACAGTGTATATGTGCAGCTTATTTTCAAAAAGAATTATAAACTGGGTCTGTGAAGTATAGTATAGCTACTATTTTAAAAAGTGTTTATAGTAATTGAAATCTTTTTAATCTCACCTACTCTAATTTTAGTTGGTTCTAAATGTTTTCTTCCAGAGTCTGAGAATAAGAGGTAAATACATTGCTTCTCTTCGATTATAAATGACCATTTCCGTAGAGGAGAACTGAGCATATGAGACAGAATTCTAAAGGCAAGACCAACAGTCTGTTTGTGTACATGTGTGTAGGGCTGAGATGCACCAAAAAGAAAGGGCATTCATTTCTTGGGAATAATCTTGGGCATTTAGTTTTCCTACTCCTAGTGAACTTTGTAGTCCAGGGGCATGACTTTATTTCATGATGAAGTCTGCTATAGTTTGGAGATTTTAGCCTAACTCTCAGGTTTAATCTGAGCCCTGACATTTGTGGTGGGGACTCTTGGGTGGTGGGGAAAGATCTCTTGTGAATGGTCTGGTGTTGTCCTCAAGGTAAGGAGGGAGTCTTCTCCCTAGTGGCTCCACCAGGAGGTTTCAGAAGAGCTGGCTGTTGAAAAGGCACCTTTTCCCTCTATTGCCTTCTGCCATGGGATCTCCACAGCTGGCTCTCCTTCACTTTCTGCCGGGGTGGGAAGCAGCCCTCACCAGAAGCAGATGCTGGCGCCTGGCTTTTTGTATAGCCTGCAGAAATGTGAGCCAAATAACCCTCTTTTCTTTATAAAGTACTCAGCCTTAGGTATTCTTTTGTATAGCAAAACAGACAAGGACTTTCCTCCCCCAGGGAAGTTATACCAGTTTTTCTTTAAAGATCTACCATTATTAATAGCCTACCTGCCCTGCTATGATTAGTGGTTCTCTCAATAAATATTAAGGTCTGTTTTTTCAATCTTACTATAAGAAATAATGACCATTTTTGCTTTTCTGTTTGTGCTTGTGCTTTTTCCTCATTTTTGCCCAGAGACTGTTAAAATCCCACTCATCCTTCAAGGCCTGGTTTACCCTCCGTCCCCTCCAGGAACCTGCCTGGGTGGTCCTACTCAAAGGTGAAATCCTCTTCTTTTTCTTATTAATGTAGGCATATAACATTTAACATGGCTGTCTATAGACTTAAAGCTTCATGGTTCTTAAAATTATCTTTTTTTCTAAAAATATGAGGTATAGATTTTTAGGTTACATTTTTCTCACTTCCAAGGTAAAGTCCCAGTTGTAGAAGAGCCCTCCACCCAGGGGGCAGCTGAACACCCTCAATTGTGCATGTTAAGTGAGATCCCACCCATGTCCCTCCCTCTTCTCTCCCCTCCCTTCTCCCTCTTCTCCCTTCCCCCTTGTTAGACTATATTTGTGTTTTATCATTCATGTGGGCATGTAACTGTATATTGGTTTCATATTAGTATTGAGCACATTGAATACTTTTTTTTTCATTTGTAGGATACTTTACAAAGAAGAATGTGCTTCAACTCCATCCAGGTAAACATAAAAAATAAATGTAAAGTCATAATCTTTTCTTATGGCTGAATAGGAAAAAAGTATACATATGCCACAGCAAAGTATACATATGCTGGTTTGTTAATCCATTCATGGGTTGATGGGCACTTGGGTTGCTTCCATGATTTGACAGTCATGAATTGAGCTACAATAAACATTCTGGTGTAAATGTCCTTGTGATAAAATGATTTTTGTTCACCTGGGTAGCTACCAAGTAATGGGATCGGTATAGGACACGTTGTATGCAATTTTGTTGCTTTTATCACATAGCATCTCAGTAGCATGGCTATCAGTAAATGTGAAGAATCAATATCAGCTCACAGAGGGCAGGAGTTGGCTAGACATCTTTGTGTACCATGTAACCTCTGTGGTTCTCAGTTCTCTACTGCTGCTAGAACTTCCATTGCCTCTTATCACCTTTTCACTCCCTGTCTGAACTTCCATGGCTTGGGTTCTGTGGCCAGTCCTTACAGTCATGCGGTCGTCCTTGCTACGCCTTCCCTTCCCTTTTTACCCCTTAGGTTGAATAATGCTTGCAACTCCCGGCCTGGACATGGTTAAACCCAGCCCTCTGTACCTGTGTTCTGAATGTGTCTGGAGAAGAACACCCAGTCACACCAATTTCACTTCATTTTATGGTTCCCCATCTCTAAGGTCCCTCAGTGCTCTCCATTACTGCAAATTCTTTTTTCTTAGACTTATGATGTCCAAGGTGGGAGCATTGGCCACATATGGCTAACTAAATACTTGAAATGTGGCTTGTGTGAATTAAGAAGTGCTGAAATATAAAATGCACTCTGGCTTTTGAAAACTTGGTACCAAAACAAAAAATCAAAAATACCCCAGTAATTTTTTATAATGATTACATGTTGAAATGGTAATATTTTGAATGTGTTGGATTAAATAAATTTTATTATTGTAATTAATTGCGCTTATATCTTTTTACCATTTCAATTTGGCTATTAGAAAATTCAAAAGTCCACAATGGCTTGCATTATGTTTCTACTGGATAGAACCGTTTTAGAAAATTTGCTAGACAGTTGTCTGTTGGTCTCTGAAGGTTGTTCCACACCTTCTTAAGCTTCATCCTTCTTTATCCTCCTTTATCTCAGTTGATGACCTTGCTTCTGATCACACAGGTGCAGTGAACACCACCAGAAGAGCTGTTTATCATCTCTCCAGAACAGCTGCCAGCCTGTGTCTGTGCCCATGTGCTCCACATTCCCTTGTGTTAGGAGGACCTGCCCACTCCTCTCCAAGGCTGGTCTGCCAGGGAGGCCTGGGGCCTTGTCCCGCTTGCTCTCACTCCCTTGATTGCTCTCCTTTAGAGCATTTCATCCGCATGATATTATGTTATACTTTCTGAAATTAAAAAAAACTCTATAATTTTATTTCTTGATCCACTTAAAGTGAAATTCATTTCAATTATTGTTTAAATTAGTTGTTTGCAGTTCCTTTTTTAAAAATTCCCTTTTGAACTCATTCCAAATGGATTCTGTGCCCAAATTTTACCCCATAAATGCAGTAATGTACACATTTATGATCTAATAAAATTTAAAAGAAAAAGGATCTTACCAAGACCCCTAATGACTGCTCCAGTGATCAATTCAAATTCACAATCCTCATCTTACTTGATATATTAGCAGTTTTGACACAGTTGATTACACCCTCTTCGAATCACTTTCTTAATTTTGGTTTCCCAGTCAGCAGACTTTCATGGTTTTACTTTTCCACTGCTTTACTCCACAGATCTTTGCCCTGGTTCTGCCACATCTCCTGATTTCTGAATTTAAAAGTGCTTCAGGGCTCAGCTCTGGCCCTTCCTCTGATGACCCTGACTTTGTGGTAATTTTACATACCAGTTCTTCACCAGTGTCTTTCATCCTAAAATCCAGACTCCTGTGTCCAGTTGACCACAGAATATTTCTACTCACGTGTCTAAAGGGTATTTTAGTTTCCAAAATGGAATCCTTGGTTGCCAAGCCTACTTCTCCCTCACCTTGCGTAGTTCATCTGACTTTGACCTTTCTAGTCATGTAGGCAAAAATGGTTAGTGTCATCCCCTGTCTCTCCCACCTGTATCCACTCACTTAGCAAGTCCTATGGGTTTGACCTTGTGGAGGTATGTTGGCTCACTCCTCACTGCCTCCACACCACTGCCCAGGCACTGTTGTCCTGCCCAGGATGCTATCTTGTCTCTGAGTGGCCACTGCTCCCTGCCCTCCTGCTGTCATTGATTTTCCACATATCAGCCATAGTAACAAAAGTCAGATCATCGCTCCTCTGCTCTGAGCTCACTGATGGCTTCTGTTATAACTGATGATAAAATTCAAGTTCTGCATCTCTGCCCATATCCTTCTATACTCTGATTCTACAACCCTGGTCTCTCTAATGCTCTCCCTTCCTCACACACAGCGAGGCACGGGGCTTTCACACTTGCTCTGCTCTGCCTGAAACACTTCCCTCCCATGGTGGCAGGTCTCTGCTCCAAGGCCACCTAATTATAAGGCCTCTCCAGTCCCCTCATGGAAAATGACATCCTGTTATTCTCTAATCCCTTCTTCTTGCTTTGTTTTCTTCATTGCTCTTGTAGTGGCCTAAATTTGTTTGTGTATTATTACCTGTTTTAATGGCTAAATGGTGGTCCCAAAACATGTGTTGACCCTAATCAAGGGAACCTCTGAATATTTCCATTTATGGCAGAAAAGTTACTGTTATGTTAGATGCTAACAGTTGTGATTGTATTAAGGATATTGTGATGAGCTCATTTGGGATTATATGAGTAGACCCTAAGTGCCATCATGAGGGTTCTTGTGGGGCAAGGGACAAAAGAAGAGGAGGAAACTGAGGCTGAGGTAGAACAGCCACCCAGCCAGAGCCAACATCATAGAGTGTCGGTGATGCAGCCTCGCTAGGAGATGTCTTACGGCTGAACATTGAGATGCACAGCAGGCAGAAATCATCAAAAGGCTGAAAGAGATTTGTGCCCATGTCCTGTCCTCCCTCTCCCAAGAGCACCAGCAGTGGGTCTTGGGAGCCATGAGAAGGTTAAGCAGCTCATGGCTCCTGAGCAGAATGCCATCCTCTGACAGCAGCTCCAAGCCCACTGCTGTCCCCACTGCAGGCTCTGGCTCTGCCACCTTTGCTGCTAGAGGTCAGTGCAGGCACTGGCCTCCTCTTGCTGGCCATCCTGGGCTCCCAGGCTTACCTCTTTGAGAAAGATAAGAACAGGCATGACAGAGACACCCACCGGGAGGGTGGTGGTGAGAAGTCAGATCAGCAGGAGGTTGGGATGGAGAGGGTCAAGGAAGAGAGGACAGAAGGGAAACAGAGGCACGGAGAGAAAGGAATGTTAGGGCAAGATAGTGTTGCTCAGCATTGGCTGAGCTCAGGCAGTGTAATATTCATGGTAGCTGCCTGCTGGGGCCCTGGCCCTGCCGTTGTGGTGCCCTTAGCTTTGTTCCTATTCCCTGAGTCCCATATTTCTGTTCCTCCTGCCCTGCAGCTCACATAGATGAACAAATCTCTGCTCACAGCACAGATAAGGCAAGCTAAGGCCTGGAGTGGCAATGGGAGACCAAGACAGAATTGAGCAAAACCTCAAGAAATCCACCCCTCACCCCCCAGCAGACTATATACAGGAAGTAGAATCAAGAGTTAAGCTCAGAAATTGTAAGAAACAACAGCAACATCTCAGTAATGTAACACCTTGGTGATAAGGGCATGGGGTTAGGGATTTGGCTCTCCTTAACATGAGAGCGCATGAGAGAACACAGTGATTAGCAGTCTCTACACCTCGGGTGCAAGTAGCCACGGGATCACGTCTAATATGAAGCTACAGGAGAAGGCAGTCCGGGATGCTCATTCTTTCACAGACTGCTCACTCTGACTCTTTTGCTTCTCCTGCTCACAGGGCCTCTGACCCAGGCCCTTCTAAGAAGACTGATAAGATTTAGTTTCCTATTGAGACTGTTTCTTTTCCTCAAAGACTGTTTATCTTTCTCTCCCTTCTGCTAAAGCGAGTAGCCCTCAGACACCTAAGGGTAATTGTTCCTGAGCAAGATAGCACAGCGGTCTGCCTCCTGCCAGCCGGAGACCTGAGCAGTCCCAGGCCAACACCCTCCAGCACATCCCTGATCTGAATATAGGTTACTGACAGTCTGTTCTCTGGGCCCCTCAGGGTACATGCAATAGCTCCTGCCCTGGCACTGCATGCAAATACAATGCCAGCTGCCCCCCCTTCTTGGGTACTATGAGTCTACTCCTGTGTCCTAGGTCTCCTCCCATTCTCATCTCCATTTCCTGCCCTGCTCCCCACTTCCACTAATTCCAGATGCCCCCATGCTCACCTGGTCCTCTCCCCTTGCCCACAAAAGAGGAGGCAAGGTTAGCTGGGACAAGTCGGGTAGGGGCAGGTGACCTAGGATTTCCCTTCTCCTTCTCCCAAGTAGGGGGGAGGCTGATGTGCCCACAGTCAAGAACTGATGACAGCTACAGGGAGTTAGAGGGGGCCAGAAGTAGGTTCTTCTATAGGATCCCCAAAAGGGGTCTTGCCCTGGGGACATTTTGATTTGAGGTTTCCGGCCTCCAGATTTGTGAAAGAATCTGTTTCTATTGTTTTAAGTCAGCCAGGCTGAGGTGATTTATTGTGGCAGCCATGAGGGACGAATGCACCTCTTTTCCTCACTAGAGCATGTTCATGGCTGTACCTCCAGGACACCGCAGTGCCTACCACAGATGAGCAGACCAGTAAATGTTTGATGATGAAAGATATGCAAGCCATGTGGTTAGTCATCTAAGGGCTTTTATTTTTTTTAAGAAAACATTTTGATCTCTATAGAAGTTCTCCAAGTTTTGTTTTTTTGATAAATATTGAAACCTAAAGAAAAAATGTAAAAAGATAATTTTGAGGATTAAACTTATCAGCACATTTTAGTAGTTGTTTAATTAAGAAGCATGATGTTGTGATCATTCAGTTTGTGGTTGGTGGTCATAATGCTCATCCTAAAATGACCTGGCCTGTCTAGGTCACCCAGAGAGTGGTCCTTTTGTCCTCAACTTTCCATGCAGTGCTTTCCCTTTGCTCCCTCACCTCATCGCCAGGCAGTGGTTTTTTAATTTAAGGCCGTATGAGCAATGTAAGCTGAGTATGCGTGAGGGCAGGTCGTGGACATCTTTCCATTACTGAATCATTTGATATTTTCTCTATTGACTTTCTTCAAATATTTTACCCTCCCTTTCCCTTTGACTCTTATTTTTAGATGATTCATGATAAAAGTAAAAGTATGGGCCATGTTAGGGACTTCCTAAGAAGAGTGGGATGTGTGAGTGACAAGGTGGTCGCTGTCCTCTTCCCTTGTCTTAGATGCTCTCCTCACCACCTGGTGCTCAGGAAGCTCCATGTGCTCCCAGATGAGCCTGACCCACATGCCTGGAACTGCAGCCCTTCCACTGATTTGCCATCTACCTTCCATTTCCTTTGCCTGGATTCTGTTTTCTTTTGCATCTTCAGAATCAACTTTATTTCCTGCATTTAAATGCTCTATTCCTGTTCTGAGTTTCTCCCCAAAGTGGATTAGTTTTGTTGATTTAAATAAAGGCCTTTGGAGGGCAGAAAACTATTTGGGTACTTGCTTCGGGCAGAAGCAAGTCCTCACAAGAATGAAGTCCTCTGTATCTTAAAATTCCCTTTAACAGTTGGCCCCATTTTCCATTTTTCTTGGTGCTCTGGTGCCAGGTGGCTAGGCAGTAAATCTGTTGGAGAAGAATACATATCCTGTGGGTCTGTGAGTTCAAGCCACATTTAATTCAGCAGAACTTCAACTAGGAAGTGTTCTGTATCACCTGGGTCTCTTCATCAGGGATCTTAGCCAAATGACCACAGTCTCAGTTTCACTTAGTCACATGCCAGGGCAGACGGTCTCCACTGGTGTTTGTGTTCCAGAAAGCTTTACAACAAGGTTTCGATGTGCTTGTTTATTGCTATGCTTAATAGAAATGATTATTTAAAGCTGACTTATAGTTTGTAAATTTCTCTTCTCATAGACAAGTTCATTTCATATCTGCTCCAGGCTTAAGCTCAAGAGATACTTCAAAGGTTGGCAAAATTCTTTCCTAGAATTGTAGTACCACTAATTTGTTCCCTTTGCCTTGATAAAGACTTTGACAATAATCACAGCTTAATTTTCTTTTTCTACACTACAAAATGCCTGTGGAACATAAGCGTATCTGGCACAAACAAACAAACAAACACACACACACACACACAAACACAAATTCACTGGGATCCTAGAAAGAAGTTGCAGAAAACAGTCTTGGCTTAAGAGTTGCTACAAGAAGACAGAGGAGATTCTCCAAAGGCACCTGCACCTGCACTACATACAGTTCAGAATTAGCCTCAAGAGTACAAGGGGACAGCACAAGCATGGAAAACATGTGTGTGTGTGTGTCCAGGGCAGAATGAGAGGGAAGGGAGGAAGTATACTGAGCTTGGTGCTATACCCCAAATGTGAAGAAAGCAGTGGGATAAACTGGGAAATTAGTGACCTTCAGGATATCCACAGACTCACTTTAAAGAGTTCATCACGTGCATTTGGTTGGTTTGTTGATTTGCTCAAGTGAAAAACACAGGGCTCCTCTCACGTGACCCTTTTCATGCCACCTTATAATGGTTGGGAGGTGCCAGAGTGACCCCTGTCTTACCAGTATACGGTCTCATTCAGTCCTCCAAGATTGTCTTTGATGCCCTTTTATCTCTCAGTCTTCAATATTACCTCTTTTATTTATTTATTTATTCCTTTTACCAGGGACTTAAGTCTTACCTCAGGTCCTCTCCCAGTCCAGGATTACCTTCTACAGAACTGTGACAAAGGCATTAATAAGGCTATTAATCGCATTCTGGTTTGTGTGTGTGTGTGTGTGTCTTTAAATAAATATTCTTTTATATATAACGTTGGTTTCTGTTTCTTCTCCCTCTTTTTTTGTTAATCTATTCCCTTGCCTGTCTTCCAGTTTCAGATAACATGATGCTTGTCAGGTGACTACCTCCTGTAATTAACCTCTTGTAAGAGGCAACCAGCATGTGTTGCAGGAGACAGTCTGCGCTGGTACAGTAGGTGAGAATCAACCTGCGTGTGTGCCGCAGGAGGTGGTCTGTACTCATATAGTAGGGGGAGTTGCACCCACAGTGAGCAGGAGTAAAATTCTTCCACCCGTTTTCTTCCTTCATAGCAATTTTAGTTAAACAATTTTAGCCCAGGAATATGGGGAGAGAGAGGGGAGGGGAGGAGGGAGGGTGGGTGGAGGGAGGGTGATTGGTGGGATCATGCCTATGGTTCATCCTATAAAGGTACATGTGAATCTCTCTAAATGTAGAATATAAATGTTTTAACACAATAACTAAGAAAAAGACATGAAGTCTATGTTAACCAGTTGGATGAAAGTATTTCATATTGTATATAGAAACAGTGCACTGTACCCCATGATAGTATTAATGTACACTGCTATGATTTAATAAAAAAAAAAAAAATCTCCCAACCAAAAAAATGCCCTGGTCCAGATGGCTTCACACCAGAATTCCATCAAACCTTCAAGGAAGAGCTTATTCCCATACTGCAGAAATTATTCCAAAAAATTGAGGAGGAAGGAATCTTCTCTAACACTCTATGAAGTAAACATCACCCTGATACCAAAACCAGGAAAAGACCCAACTAAAAAGGAGAACTTCAGACCAATTTCACTAATGAATATAGATACAAACATTCTTTTTTTTTTGAGACAGAGCTTCAAGCTATCCCCCTGGGTAGAGGGTAGAGTGCTGTGGCATCACAGCTCACAGTAACCTCCAACTCCTGGGCTCAAGCGAGTGTTCTGCCTCCGCCTCCCAAGTAGTTGGGACTACAGGCACCTGCCACAACACCTGGCTAGTTTTTTTGGTTGCAGCCATCATTGTTGTTTGGCGGGCCAGGCTGGATTCGAACCCACCAGCTCAGGTGTATGTGGCTGGCACCTTAGCTACTTGAGGCACAGGCACCACCGTATTAACAGAAGCAAAAACAATGACTCTATGATCCTCTCAATAGATACAGAAAAAGCCATTTGATAAAATCCAGCATCCTTTTCTAAGGATCCATCTATCCTTCAGGCATAGGTGGCACACTTCTTAAACTAATCAAAGCCATTTACAACAAACCCACAGCTAATATTTTACCAAATAAAGTAAAACTGAAAGCTTTTCCCCTTAGAACTGGAACAGACAAGGTCATCCTCTATCATCACTACTATTCAACATAGTGCTGGAAGTTCTAGCCAATACAATCAGGCAAGAGAAGGAAATAAAGGGCATCCAAATGGGAGCACAGGCGGTCAAATGCTCCCTCTTTGCTGATGATATGATCTTATACCTAGAGAACCCCAAAGACTCAACCACAAGACTCCTGGAAATGATCAAAAAATACAGTAATCATGCTTGCTTTGGAAGCACATACATTAAAATTGGAAAGATACAGAGATTACCATGGCCCCTGTGCAAGGATGACACGCAAATTCGTGAAGCATTCCATATTAAAAAAAAAAAAAAATACAGGCTCGGCGCCCGAAGCACAGTTGTTACTGTGCCAGCCACATACACAGAGGCTGGTGGGTTAGAACCCAGCCTGGGCCAGCTAAAGCAACAATGACAACTACAACAATAACAAAACAGTTGGGCGTTGTGGTGGGTGCCTGTAGTCCCAGCTACTTGGAAGGCTGAGGCAAGAAACTCACTTAAGCCAAAGAGTTGGAGGTTGCTGTGAACTGTGATGCCACAGCACTCTACGGAGGGCAAGACAGTGAAACTCTGTCTCAGGAAAAAAACAAACAAACAAACAAAAAAAACCAGTAATGTCTCAGGATATAACATCAATGTCCACAAATCAGTAGCCTTTGTATATGCCAATAGAAGCCAAGATGAGAAGCTAATTAAGGACATAATCCCCTTCATAGTAGCTTCAAAGAAAATGAAATACCTAGGAATATGCCTAACAAAAGAGGTGAAAGACCTCTAAAAAGAAAATTGTGAAATCCTACAAAAAGAAATAGCAGAAGATATTAACAAACGGAAGAACATACCATGCTCATGGCTGGGAAGAATCAACATTGTTAAAATGTCCATATTTTTGGCTGGGTGCCCATAGCTCAGTGAGTAGGACGCCGGCCACATGCACCAAGGCTGGTGGTTTCAAGCCTGGCCGGGGCCTGATAAACAATAATGACTACTGCAATCAAAAAATAGCCAGGCATTGTGGTGGGCACCTATAGTCCCAGCTACTTGGAAGGCTGAGGCAAGAGAATCGCTTAAGCCCAAGAGTTTGAGGTTGCTGTGAGCTCTAACACCACAGCGCTCTACACAGGGCGACAGCTTGACACGGTCTAAAAAAAAAAAAAAAAAAAAAGTCTATACTTCCCAAGGCAATGCCATCCCTATTAAAATACCAACATCAATCACGCCTATGGTTCATCCTATGAGGGTACATGTGAATCTCTCTAAATGTAGAATATTAATTTCTTAACACAATAACTAAGAAAAAGACATGAAGGCTATGTTAACCAGTTGGATGAAAGTATTTCAAATTGTATACAGAAACAGTACACTGTACCCCACGATAGTATTAATGTACACTGCTATGATTTAAT